>QANY01001431.1:986644-1114804 GCA_003255025.1 Datisca glomerata | reverse complement strand
GGGGGGGGGTTTGACAAGATAAGAATTGATATAATAAAACACATACCTCATTGGGCCTCACATATCGAAGTTTAACACAATTTTTTTAGGTAGTGACCAACATCCCTTGTTCCCGACTCAATGTCTATCCAACGTGCTACTCTCAGAAATGTGTTTGGACCACCCAATGATCTGTTGAGTGCCAGACACAAGAAGTACTCACAAGCCCATACCTCTCATGCTCTCCAAAACCCCCTGTCCCTACACTTTTGCCACGGCATAAAGCATCCATATTGCGATACAATATGGAGAACGCTGAACCACCCCAATTATACTCCCGTATCTCATCTATTTTCTATAGGTTGGGGAGGAAGTACAAATAAACTTTATTTCTCTTGTCGCGAAAAAAGTACTACCTAAGACACATACCTCATTAGGCTTACATATCAAAGTTTAACACAGAATTCTTTTAGGTAGTGACCAACATCCTTTATTCTGACTCAATGTCTATCCAATGTGCTGCTTTCAGAAACGTGTCTGGACCACCCAATGGTCTGCTGAGTGCCAAACACAGGAAGTATTCACAAGCCCATACCTCTCATGCTCTTAAAAAAACCCCTGTCCCTAGACTTTTGCCACGACATAAACCATCTATATTAAAATACAATACGGACAACGCCGAACTACCCCAATTATACTCCCGTATCTCATCTATTTTCTATAGGCCGGGGAGGAAGTACAAATAAACTTTATTGCTTTTGTCGCAAAAAATGTACTGCCTAAGAACACTAGAAGAAAGACTCTCGTCAAAATGTCCTCCTGCTTAGGAGTAGTACACTCGTACCTAACATAATTATCAAATATCTATTGATAACTAAATTTTTTTCTCCAGCCATCGACAAAGTTTGCCAACTAGCTTTTGCAAAGCCTTCTTGTTCTTGTAGAGTTCCAAATCTTAGTCTAGTTGTCGAACGTTGACTTTCAGGCCAGTTATCGCAGCAAAGCCCAATGGAGTCATTGTCATTTCACTCACTTCATCTATATGAAAGGTGTGGGTTGTATCCCACCATTTCCCGGCCAGACTTTTCAATATGACGCGATCCATCCGCACCTTTTTCAATATACTTATAAAATAACTAAACCCGAAAGCATCGACATTCCTTTTCACATTTTCAGGAAGCCTACCGTGCTATTGAGCTACTAGTGTAGTGTTCACAAAACCGCGAATACCAAGATCATAGAACTCATCCTAAGAAACCAAAATGTAAGTATGACTCAAATAAAAAAGTGTGTGGAGAAAAATGTACTATAATCCCTATTGTGACATTTCGTCGAACACCTTATGGGCAATTCACATACACTATATTTTTTCGTCCAAAACATACATCGCTACCAATACCTGTACATTTCAAGAAACATCACATAATAAACACTCAGTTTTCAAAATGATTCAAGTATCTATTTGGTGATTAACAGTATAACACATAACAACCAAATTTTTTTGTTAAATAAACTTAAATTTTATCCTTGGATGGGATATAGCATTTCATCGAATATGTTACGGGCATTCATATAAATATAGTATGAACCTCAATATGGCATTATCAAACACGTTAGTGACAATGAAAAAAAATACACCATATAATTTCATTATGACACGACACTCATGAAAATATTATAGTTTCCATCCAAGACATATATTTCTACCAACAACCATACATTTCTATAATCATCACATAAAAAGCACCCAATTTGCAGAACGAATAAAGTATATATTACGTGTTTTAACAATATAACACATAAAATTCAAAACGCTTAAAGAAAAACTTACATCTTGTTTGCTTAGGTGAGATATATGCTCCATTGGAGCAATATGAAGAATAGGGCTACTAAGATTTTGATTCTTCGGACGAAATCTTTTGACCCCATAACTGGTGGCATCGTACCACCCTTTCGAAACACTCGAGCTCAAACTTAGTTCCGTCGTCACACTCAATGTTCCCTTCATACCTTTATGCTTTCCTCTAGCCATTATTAGTGAAAAATACAATATTAGAAGGATATGGGGTTTGGGGTCGCGGGTTGGAAGGATTTGGCTTTGGTTTAGCGCGGGTTTTGTCTCGTGTGTTGCAAGGGATGTGTTCAATGAGAGATTGAGGGTTTGACTCGTGTGTTACAATGTATTTAGATCGGTTTTGATGAATTTCAGGCTATGAAGAGAGATGAAGATGGAGATGAAAAAGAAGGAGAATAGGGCTTGAGTGAAGAGAAATGAAGTGTTGAGAGAGGGGGAAAGGTAGGTATCGATTTTTTAAGAATAAGGGGGAAGGGGTTTTTTAATATTGGGATTAATTTTGATAAAAAATCAAGTTAGATTTGAAAATTAAATTTATAGGTATTAATTAATTAAAACATAAAGGGTTATTTTTCAAAAATTATGGGGTTGTTATTATAGAATGAAAGGTGAAATTTCAAATTTCAATATTTAATTTCAAAGTTTTTAGTGGATTTGCTCGATTCAACAGAATCCGACCTTAAGGGTTATACATGTTCGTCAAACTGATAAATAGGATTTACTGACCATCGTAACATCTAAACTTATAATTATATTTGTGGAAAATCCGTCTCGCTCGATACTTGTCACAAAAGACAGCAACATTATCAATGATAACTTTTATTGAGTTTATGATGGAGTGTTCAATTTTTTTGAGAATCCTTAATTAATCCAATCTAATTTCACATAATGAGTGTGTATCATGAATGTTTGCATTGAAATAACAAGTTTTTCTAATTTTATCAATAATTTTCCTGGTGTACGGTAAATAATTACAAAAATATCAATTTAAGGAAAATTGTGAATGGCGATTAGGCAAAAAAAGTGGTGATTGGGAGGGAGAATGGAGATCGCCTATTTATACATGGCATTTGGGAGCTGAAATAGACGATTGGAGGTAAAAAAACAAGCTTTTGTATTTGATGATGCGATTAGCACCTTCTGGATGACGTTTAGGGGCTAAAGATAGGCGATTCCCCTATTAGGTATGGCAATTAGGTTTTAGGTGTTCACCAAATACGTAGTGGCGTACATCAAATTCTTCAAAGGTTCACCAAAATTTTTAAAAATTCATTTTTTGGGTGTACCCCAATACGTAATTCGTGAATCTTACTACATATTTGGTGAACCCCACTATGTATTTGGTGAACTTCACTACGTAATTGGTGAACCCCACTACGTATTTGGTGAACCCCACTACGTAATTGGTGAACCCCAGTACGTATTTGGTGAACCCCTTAAAGAATTATTATTTTGTACATATTTGGTGAACCCAACTACGTAGTTGGTGAACTCCGGTATGTAATTGGTGAACCCCTGTACGTATTTGGTGAACCCCGATATGTAATTGGTGAACCCTAGTACGTATTTGGTGAACCTCACTATGTAATTGGTGAACCCCATTATATATTTGGTGAAACCCTAGTGTATATTTGGTGAACCCCTCTCAAAATTATTATTTTGTACGTATTTGGTGAACCCCTCCCAGAATTATTATTTTGTACATATTTGGTGAACCCCACTACATAATTGGTGAACCCCACTACCTATTTAGTGAACCCCTCCAAAACTTATTATTTTGTACGTATTTGGTGAACCTCACCACGTAATTGGTGAACCCCATTACGTATTTGGTGATCCCAGTACGTATTTGATGAACCCTTCCAAGAATTATTATTTTGTACATATTTAGCGAACCACACTACATAATTGGTGAACCCCAGTACATATTTGGTGAACCCCTCCAAGAATTATTAATTTGTATGTATTTGGTGAACCCCACTACGTAATTGGTTAACCCTACTATGTATTTGGTGAATCCCAGTACGTATTTGGTGAATCCCAGTACGTATTTAGTGAACCCCTCCGAGAAAAAAAATACTTGTTACCTGCTGGGCTTCGTGTTGCCCAGATTGCTTCAAAAACAATCTAAGGGCCACAATGGCCCATCATCAATGCCGGGAAATTATTCTTTGCATTGTAAAGTTTCCCTATAGCAAAAAATGAGAATTTACTATGAACTTGATACATACATTTATATATTTATATAATATTGGAATTGATCTTCAGCTTCCACTCTTTTTCATTCATTCTTTACAACAATGTGAAATATAAGCTTCTTTCAAGGGACGTGAATTATAATTGCATCACACTGTAGATTGCATCACACTGTAGACTACATCACACTGTAGATTGCATCTCTTTTTATATTTAAACAAAACATACAATATGTGGTTTAATGCCTACTCCTTCAATTGATATATTTAATTCAATCCAATAACTACTACAAAACTATTTTTTAACGACGGGGTTTCCCATCGTTAAAAATCAAAGACGACTGGTAAACACCCGTCGTCTTAAAAGGTGTAGTAAAACATCACATATTTTTTACGACGGGTAAAAAAAAATGACGGCTGTTCCAGACAATGTCACCCTCAAGCCCACAAGAACGATGGCTATTTTTTAGTTCTTTGACGACGATTACTGCACACACCATTGTCATTTTTGAAATGTGTTTAACGATGGTGTCTAGAGACACTGTCATCGTTGTTTATTATTTATATTTTTATTTAATTTTTGAAACTGTCATTTTTGTTATAGTTTTACGACGGTTTGTCTACAAACCATCTCTGTGATGATATATTTTTTAAAATTTATTTACATTTATAATTAAGCCAACCTATTAGAATTGAACAATAAATGAAAACAGAAAAACATACAAATATCTCAGCAAACAACATATCTCTTCATTGCATACAATATTATAATCCTCAAAATTTCTAACATCGTAGACCAGAAAAAATAAATAACGTAATTAATTACAAAAACCTTGAAACTAATGAACTTTGAATACTTCTTTAAATTGTTCTAGTTGTTCCCAAATTGATCTACTTAGTTGTTGAACCCTGCAAAAAATAAAGGTTGGTTTAACCCATCAATTTATTACAAAGTAATGTAAAAGAGTATTGAAAGTTGTCATTCATACATGTTTTGTTGATGTGATATTTACTACTTTACTTATCTACTAATGTGTTATATTATAAATTATTTAGTTTAACCTGAGTGAAAGATAAAACATACAAAGTTAACCAAATTATAAACGCACCAATATCATACTAACCACAAGACATAGTTACATGTAAATACCTTCAATAATCACAGTGTTTTCCCCATTTGGTCGAACATAAGCAACATTATTTTCACCATCTGTGTCAAATGTTTCGTTCAATAGAAGGCATCTCTTTCACAAACAAATAACAATCCAATAATGTATCAACTAAATCATCATCAACAATACTTTTATGATATTCCCTTTGAGTGGAAGATAAGACAACTGACCATCTTGGATCTTTTAGATCTTCGACATAAAAAACTTGTTTTGCTTGCGAAGCCAAAATGAAAGGACATTTTTGTAACCTAATCTTGCAAGATCAACAAATGTAAATCCAAGATCATTAAGTTTGATCCCATTACTATTCTCAACCCACTCACATTTAAACAACGAAATTCTAAACGTATGATAATTAAGCTCCCAAATCTCTTGGATCACTCCATAAAAGGAAAAGTCTGAATAAATAGGATTGTTATCCTTAGCACTTGTAAAATGAATTGCATGTGCAACTACACTAACTTCACTATTCTAGAAACATCGATCGTTATCACGATATTTTGTATGAAATCTATAACCATTCATGGCGTAACCAATATATTTGATTACCTCATAAGTTGGGCCGTATGCTATCCACGTTAGTGTATTTGTTACACTTATAGAGACATCAATATCATTTACCTGATCACGCAGCCGATAAATAAATGTCCGGTTATGTTCATCTTATAGCCATTTATGTCTCCTTGATTTGTTAGAATACTTCTTCCTTAAGAAAGTCATATGTTTCCTATATAGCAGCACAAAAACAAAAATTCAAATAGAGTATGAAATAAAGAACGATTATAACAAAATGAGCATGATGACAAAAAAAATTAAGATTATTATGCTTACTTGATATAGGGTTGAACTTCATTAGTATTTTCTAATACGTAATGATGTGATTGCTTCACGTGTACGTGATCAATTCTTTCTACATGACCACTTGATAAAGGCTTACCATCTTTCAAATCATCATCTAAGCAGGAAACTCCAATTGATTTAACTTTTTAGATATTCGGTGCAAAACTCTACAGCTTCTTCAGCAATATAACACTCACTAATGCAACCCTCTGGACGATTGTGATTTCTTACATCACCCTTTAACACTTTCATATATCGTTCAAATGGGTACATCCATCACAAGTAAACTGGTCCACAGAGTCGTACCTCTCTAACAAGGTGCACAATGAGATGAACCATGATGGTGAAGAATGTGGGAGGAAATGTTTTTTCAAGAATACATAACGTCACAACAATTTATTTTTGTAGTACATCTAGTTGTGTAACATGTATAACCTTACCACAAATTGCATTAAAGAATGAAAAAAATTTGGTGATTGCATATCCTACATGATCTGGTAATAATCCACGTATTGCCACATGAAGTGTATATTGCATTAATGTATGACAATCGTGAGATTTCAACCCATTAATACTAAGATCTTTAAAAGAAACCAGATTTTGAAAATTTGATGCGTACCCTTCAGGAACTTTTATGTTAGCTAATAAAGTGCATAGTTTATTCTTTTCTACTCGTGACAATTTGTAACAAGCTGGGGTAGGGCTATTTTTTTGCATAAACTTTTAGAGCCAATTCTGGTCTAATGCCCATGTCCACATGATCCATACGACTAGACATCCCATCTCTTGTTTTCCTAGAAATGTCAAGCAATGCTCCTATAATATTCATGCAAATGTCTTTTTCAATGTGCATAATATCGAGACAATGTCGAACATGTGAGCTTTTCCAACATTCTAGATTGAAGAAAATTGATTTCTTTTTCCAGTAAGATTTGGCAATCCATCTTTCACCGATTTCTTCACATTCTTCTTTCCCAGTGTAAATCTAACTTTCTCAACAACACTTGTTTTCCACTTAAAGGTGCAAGAGTTGTTCTAAGCTCTTGATTACCATCAAATGCCTTTTTTTGCCTTCTATAAGGATGTGTGAGTGGTAAAAATCTTCTATGTCCTATATATGCATTTTGTTTACTTTCTTTTAACCTACTAGAAGATGTATCATCTGCACATATTGGGCAAGCAAAATAACCTTTAACAATGCAACCACATAAGTTTTCATATGTAGGAAAATTATTGATCGTCCACATTTAGACTGCTCTTAGAGTAAAACTCTCTTCCCGATATGCATCAAACGCCTCAATTCCAACTTCCCATAGAACTTTAAGATCATCAATCAAATGTACTAAATAAACATCAATATCATATCCTGGTTACTTAGGACCAGCTATTAACAATGTTAACAGCATGTATTTTCTTTTCATGCACAACCATCGAGGAAGATTATATATCACCATAATAACATGCTAACAACTATATTTACTACTAAGGGAACTAAATGGATTTATCCCATCTGCTGTAATAGCTATCCGAAGGTGTCTTGGCTCAGCTGCGAAATCAGACCACTTGTGGTCTATAAGCTTCCAAGATGGAGAATCAGCTGGGTGACTCCTTTTTTCTCTCCTGACAAATTCCTCGATGGTTTCCATCTCGAGACACCATATACAGGACGTACATAGTTGCTTCTACATGCTCATTTCTATATAAAATGCAATCATTAGGTTATGCATGTATTTTTTCATACTCCATTCCTAAAGCACATAAGGTTTTCTTCTAACACACTTAATAAATCTGAAAAACTTATGTCACTCCATCCATATTTAGCCTTTAAATTATACAACTTCGCTAATGCAGATAATTTTGTGAACTTTTTTACAATTAGGGTACAAAGGCATCTCCGCATCATTAAGCATCTTTTCGATTTTCTCAGGATTATCTAAATAAAAATATTCTATTGCTTCAACCATAGTTACGGTACATTCATGATCATTAATATCTACATGAGATATCTCTCTTCCTTCATTTATACCAAACATACTTTTTCTAGAATTATCTAATTCTCCATGCCACACCTATGTTTGATATCCTTGATCTATACCATTAATGAATAAGTGATTTCTTACCTCAGAGAAAGTAACACGTTTGAGATTCCACATTCCACACACATACAATGTAAGAAACAAGGGTCATTACCATGCTCCATCGTATACTTGAGAAAATTGTCAACCCTAATGTCATAATTTGTATATGTTCTATCCATAAACATTCATGTTTTATCCATCCTAAGAATACAAAAATATATTGAAAACTCGTTACTACCCTAAAATTAAAGTAATTAAATTAAAAAAGATGGAGAAAAAAGAAATATACCTTCCAAATTTGTGCGTTGAATGCATAAAAAAGAAATAAGAGAATCATTTGTTGAGTGTAAATGAGATCTCAAGTTTAAGTAGACGAGGAAACAATTGATTTGAAGGAGAAATAGAGAATCGAAGATGACGGCGAGACGTAGAGACAATACCGATATATTAGAACAGCAGAGACAATAAGAGAAAAGAAGTCAGACGGTTATTTTTAGGTTAAAACGTGTGATAAAGGACGATAGGTTCTAGAACCCATCGCTGTTGAACAACATAAAAATGGCAGTTGATATAGACATCGTCATTTTTGAAACTTCATTAACTACGGGGTATATATAACCCGTCGTGTTTGATGCCGCAAAATTTAAAAAATAAAATTCAATTTTATTAATTCTCAATCCTGCAAATAAAAACATGTACAATTCTACATAGAATACGACCGCAAACTCAAAATTCATTTATAATAATTTGTAGATCACTTCTATTAATATTTAAAATGCAACTTATTACACCGAGTAACTTATTTACAATCATAAAAATCAAAATGCAACCTAAAGCTAGCTATCCCAACCAGCAACACATATACTCAGCGAAGTGATCAGACAACTCAAATCGTACTTCATCAATATTTCTTGTGTATACGTTGATTTGTTCGTGAACTGCCATAAAACATTAACAATTACGTTAGTCAAACTATTCTACACTATCAATATAATTGATTTAATATAGTGAAACTGATGAGAACCAAGAAGCAAAGCAAACGGAGCCAACTAGTCATTCCAGATGGATCAATTATAAGGGCTAGATATGAGAAATTCAAAGAAAACCTATATGGGCCAATCAAGGAGTTTTGGGCTGTTCTGGAAAATTACATGCAAAGATGAGTCTAAATGATAATAAAGGTTTTATCCATGTCATCAAAGTTATTTTAGAGGTTAAATTAAGAATTAGATTAAACTTAGGTGTCTTTTAATATTTCAAATGTAATTTCAGTTTTTCTAAAGTTTTTAAGGTTTATCTTACTTAGTAATTAGACTAAAATTATATGTCTTTTAATATTATATGCTGCAACGAACCTCTGTATAAAAAGGGTTTATCTTTTGTAAAATGAGAGATTATTGATAATAAAATTTAAAGAAATTCCCTCAAGTTCTTTTTGAACTTATGTGATTTTTATCTGTGGCGTTCACCTCGACTTATCAATCCGTTAAGTAGGCGACCTGCCTTAGGAACCCTTAGATCAACGAACAAGAAGCGGATCAGAAGCTAGGAACAAATCAAAGTTGATCAGATTAGAACCCTAAGAAGAACTAAGTCCTTAGAACCCCAATCTTGAGACGTCACAAGGTTGATCACTCACTTGATAAGTCAAAATTATTTATTCTACCAAGAACATAAGAACATAAGAACGCAAAGCAAAAGCTCACTAAATAATATTAATGACTAAAAAAGTGTCCGATTTTACATCATATGAGCCTTCATATATTGACCCTAAAATGAAATAAGCATAAAATAAATAAAATAAAATAAACTCAAAACCTAAATGAGCCCAAAGTTCAAGACCCAAGAAACAATTTAAAATAAAAATAGAACTCTATTTAAGCCCAAAACCCATAAAACACATAAACAGTGAATTGGGCCTCATGTCATCATGGATTCTAATCCTTGTTCTTCCAAATCCAAGCCTTGCACATAAAGATAAGTGATTATCCTAGGTGAGGCCTTGGAATCTTCTAAAACAACCTATTTGTCATGCACATCCATGATTTTGACTTATAAAGCCTCTTTCATCCTTTTTGTTCTAGCTCGAGTCATTGGACCACCAATTCCCTGTAATGGATCTTGTGAGTCTCTGGAAACAACATCTTGATCCCCATCATTCCCTCCCTCTTCAAAAGGATTCGACCTCAAATCACCTAATCAAATAAAGATAAATAAGCCACATTAAAAGTTGCACTAACATTACCATAGTTGCTTGGCAAAACTAGCTTGTAGGCGTTATCATTGATTCGTTCCAAGACTTGATAAGGTCCATCTCCTCTAGACTGCAATTTTGATTTCCTTTATGTAGGAAACCTCTCCTTATGCAGGTGACCCAAACCCAATCTCCAGGTTGAAAAACAACGTGTAAACGCCCCTTATTGACTTGCTTAGCATATTGTTCATTCTTCCTGTCAATGTTAGCCCGAACCTTGACATGTAGATCTTTCACAAAATCTACCCTTTTCTTACCATCTACATTAGCATGCTCATTAATAAGCAAAGGAAAAATATCCACCGGAGTTAAAGGGCTAAAACCATAAACAACTTCAAAAGGTGAAAATGAAGTAGTAGAATGAACATATCTGTTATATGCAAACTCAATGTGTGGCAAACACTTTTCCCATTGTTTTAAGCTCTTTTGTATGATAACACGCAACAAAGTAGTGAGTGTCCAATTAACTACGTAAGTTTGTTCATCCGTTTGAGAATGTGTAACAGTAGATAACAAGAGTTTAGTTCCTAATTTGCTCCATAAAGTGCGCCAAAGTGACTTAAGAACTTAACATCTCTATAACTAACAATTATTTTAGGCAAACTATGCAATCGAACAACTTCTTTTAAAGAAAAAATCAACAATATGTGTTGCATCATTGGTTTAAGAACATGCAATGAAATGAGCCATTTTACTAAACCTATCAACAACAACAAATATGTTATCCTTACGAATTTGAGACCTTGGCATTCCTAAACCAAAATTCATAAAAAAATCAATCCATGGTTGGTTAGGCATGAGTAAAGAGGTGTATAAGCCATATGGTTTAACTTTAGATTTTTCTTATGTACATGTAATGCACTCATCTCAAATAGATTACACATCATGCTTCATATTAGGCCAATAAAAATGCTCACTTAGTATATCTAAAGTCTTAAGCACGCCAAAAACCCCAACAAACCACTCCCATGAGTTTCTCTAACAATCAAATCACGAACAGAACAAATAGGCACACATAATTTATCTTTCTTGAATATAAATCCTTCATGCCTATAAAAATCACCAAACACACACTTATCACATGCATTCCATGCTTAGCTGAAATCAGAATCAGAAGCATGCAAATCTTTAAGCTATTCAAAACCAAGCAATTAGTTTCCAAAGAAGTAAGTAATGCGTACCTCCTTGACAATGCAACAACCACAACGTTTTCCTTTCCGTGTTTATATTTTATTACGTAAGGAAACATTTCTATGAACTCCAGCCACTCGCATGTCTTTTCTTTAGCTTACCTTGGGATTTCAAGAACTTCAAGCTCTCATTATCAGAATGAATGGTGAATTCCCTTGGCCACAAGTAATGTTGCCATGTTTGAAGATCCCTTACCAATGCATAAAGCTCCTTGTCATAAGTAGGATAATTTAAGGCTTCCCCATTTAGCTTTTCACTAAAATATGCAATTGGTTTAGAATCTTACAGCAAAACAACCCATATTCCAAATCCAAATGCATCACATTCTATCTTAAAGGCTTTATCAAAGTTAGGAAAACATAACAAAGGTGCATTAGTCAACTTATCTTTCAAACTCTCGAATGCACAATCATGCACATCATTCCACTCAAAAACAACATTCTTTTTAACAAGTTCATTCAAAGGTGCAGCAATAGAAATAAAATCTTTAACAAACCTTCTATAAAAGCTTACTAGTCCATGAAAACTTCTTACCTCGTTCGCATTCTTAGGTGTGGGTCATTCCCTGATTTCCCTTACCTTTTCTACATCAACGCTAATACCTTTCGAACTAACAAAAAATTCAAGAAACACAACATATTCCATGCAAAAGGAGCACTTCTTAAGATTAGTATACAATTGGTGCTCTCTTAACACACTAAAAATAGCAAACAAATGTCTCACATGTTCATCAAGATTTTTTCTATAAACTAAAATATGATCAAAGTAAACTACCACAAATTTTCCCATGAAAGAATGCAAAACATGAATCAGTAACCTCATGAATGTCTAGGTGAATTAGTTAAACCAAAAGGCATTACTAACCACTCATACAATCCATACATAGTTTTAAAAGTTGTTTTCCATTCATCTCCATCTTTCATGCGAATTTTCATAATAGCCATTCTTTAAATCAATTTTAGAAAATAAACAAGAGCAATATAATTCATCAAGAATATCATCTAATCTAGGGATTGGATGTCTATACTTTACCGTTATCTTGTTTATGGCTCGACAATCTACACACATGCACCATGTTCCATCTTTCTTTGCAACTAAGATGACAGGAACTGAACATGGACTAAGACTCTCCCTCACGAAACCCTTTTGAACCAAATCATCCACTTGATTTTGTATCTCCTTGGTTTCCTCAGGATTAACTCTATAAGCGGATCAATCTGGCAAGACAGCATCGGGTATGAAATCTATTTGATGCTTAATACCTCTTAAAGGAGGTAATCCATGGGGAATCTCCCCGGGAAATAGGTCCTCGAACTCCTACAATAAAGACAACATAACACTAGGCAAAGAGGGGTTAAGGTCATTAGTAGAAAAATAAACATCCTTGTACATGAGTACAGGTAGTTGTTGCCTTGCAATAAGAACACTCTTAACCTCACTTTTTCCAGCAAAAACACTCACTCTCCTGTCTCTCTCCTTTTTGTACACTTTTTTGCTCACTTTTCCCTTGGCCTCACTCTTTTCTTGAACTTTTCCCCCCAACCTCACTCTCACACACTCTCTCTCTTTTTCTTCCCCTCTTGATCACAAATATGTTTTTCTCTCTTTTTGCACTAATTTTCTATCTTAATCTGATCTTCATAAGCTTGTAAAGGTGTGAGAAGGGTTAATACAAAAAATTGGTTATCAAATGTGAAGGAATAATGATTTTTGTATCCATCATTCGAAGCCTTCCTATCAAATTGGCATGGTCGATCAAGTAAGATATGACCAGCATGCATCAGTATCACATCACAAAGAAACCAAAACTTACTTGGTTACCTTCACTTCTTTGCATTCATTTAGCCACTGTAACTTGTAAGGTCTAGGATGCCTCAAGACATTCAATTTCAGCTTATCCACCAACAACGTACTAGCAACATTAGTACAACTCCCATTATCAATAAACATTGTACATACCTTGCCTCTAATTAAGCATCTAGTGTGAAAAATTTGTTTTTGTTGCTCTTCATCACTGTCATCCTTAGGTTGTATGCTTAGTACTCCCCTAGCAACAAACAAATCACATTTAACCGGTCCTTCAATTTCAACATCAGAACAATAAACTAATGGTGCTATCTCATCCTCACTTGAACTATCACTTTCGATCTCACCATTCTTCATTACAATCATTACTCTTTTGCTTGGGCATTAAGAAGAAATATGCCCAAAGCCTTGACACCTAAAGCATTTAATATCTCGTGTTTTAAAAGAAGATTTAATTTCAGTTTTACCTTTAACAACAACAACCGACTCTTTTGGCATGGCTTCTTCTCTTGATTTTGAGGAGTTTTTGTGATCTCTCCAATTCGGCTTCCATGAAGAATTAGAAGACGAACCAGATCGGATTCCCTTTGATTTGAGTTGCTTCTCCACTTTAATGGCTTTATGCAGCATCTCCTCCATCTCCACATAGTGATGCAAATCCACCGCATCGGCGATTTCCTTATTTAAACCTTCAATAAATCGAGCGATGGTAGCCTCTTGGTCTTCGTCAACATTCACCCTTATCATTTCTATCTCCATCTCCTTATAATTATCTTCCACGCTCATTGAACCTTGAACCAAACATTGAAATTTTCTTTGTAAGTCTCTATAGTAGTCATTAGGAATAAATCTATTTCGCATCACCACTTTCATGTCCTCCCAAGTTTGAATAGCCCTCTCCCCATTCCTCTTCCTACTAATCATCAATTGATCCCACCAAATACTAGCATAATCGACGAACTCCACGACTGCCAATTTGACTTTCTTCTCCTCCGAATAATTATGACAGTCAAACACACATTCAACTTTTCTCTCCTACTCCAAATATAATTCCAAATCATTCTTTCCTTGGAACATAGGAATCATCATTTTAATACTTCCAAGATTGTTATCATTCTTTTGTCGATTCCCCTTTTTCCTCCTTGAACAAGAATTTTCATAATCATAATATTCCTCCTCATCTTCCTTAAACACACATCTTGTATTGGATTTAGAACCAGTAGAGGATTGCAAATGATCAAATCTCACATTCAGCAACTTAAATTGATCATTAACAGCCTTTATAAACACCTTCATGTCGATGTCTTGTGGCTTTTCGTCGCTACATATTGACAATCTGAAAAAAAATAATAATATAAAAAGGATTGTTGTTCCTTACACACTCCCTCACGTGTTACACTCAAATAAGATTCACTCGTTTCACTCTATTTTGGCTTTTTTAAAGATGATCTCACCACTCTTGCCTTTTATCGCTCAAGCCAGCCTTCTTCATGTTCTTAAGAGAATAAAAAATTAACAAATCTTAAGGAGCAAACGTTAGATGGTGACAAAGCTAAAAAATCAGAATTTAAAAACTTAGTTGAAGCATACCAGAATAGAAAGAAAAGAAATTAATGTTAAGAAGCCAAGAAAATAAGAAAACTTCAAAAAGGAAGCAAAAGACATGTGAATGAATCCTCTAGAATACTCAATTGATGAATGAAGAAGCAAGGAAAACAAAGCAGCCTTCAATCTCTAACAATTTTTTTCTTTTTTTTAAAGATAATTAGCTGCTCGAAAATTAAAAAAAATAGAAATTCAAAGTTCAAATGAAATTCAAATTTAAATTTAGCTGCATCTTATAAAAATGTATATTATTATTGAATCGATTACTAAGCATCTTACTCTATATAAATTGACACTATACTACAAGATATCTCGCGCATTTCACATAATTGCTTAATATCATCTTTATCACAAAATGTTCTAGCATCATAACAAAAAATGGCTCTCTCACAATCGATTGTGATGGCCTCATCCACTCCCATCTTCTCGGCCATTGTGCAGAGATACTTTAGGCTCGTAGAACGTTTACAGGCATTGGGTTTTATGTAAAAGGCTTCTTCTTTAGAGATTTATCCTGAATACAAAGCTAATTTAGTGTTTCACACTAGATCATTACAACGTTTAAATAACTAATATATACAAAAAAAGATATTACCTCTATAAGTATGACTAGATGTTCAGGCCAAGGCACATGAAACCCCAGAGCCTGACCTACAGTCTACAGCTCATCCTGAACTAGGATAGATAGAGGGGCATCATGAATCATGACTAAATCAATTGACACACATACATTCCCCTCTCCTACCAGAACATCATTGCTTGTTGTGTCAATAATTGTGTCGTATGCGACAACCTCATCATCAATATCCACAAACAACTTGCACGTAATTTTCTAAATAATTTAAAACATTATGAGTATGAGTATATACAAATATTATTTACTAAAAAATAAATCAATTTTATAACTTATTGAAAATACCTTTACAGTTTTCCTCTAAGTCATAGAAAGCCTATCCTAGCATTTAGAGCAGCTCACCTTATCCAATGGAGGAGTTATTTTAGGATCACCTTTAAGTGTCTCTTGCTCCAACTCCTTAAAGTTGGCACTCCACTTTAAATTCTCCTCATGCACAACTTGCTCACGGACTTGAGTCAATTTCTGCTCAATTCCATCCTTTGAGTTGTGTCGAGGAAGTTTAAAATATCTGGTTGGGGTCACCAAACGGCCCAAACCCCTTACCCGACCACCATGTCCGGGATGACCCAAAACCATGGTGAGAATGTCCTGGGCATCAGAAGTAGGCACCCTTTTCTCCTCAAGTTCGTCCTACAATTAAAACACATATAATTAAACCAAAATATTTATATTAAATTTAAACTAATTAAATAAAATGAATTAAACACAGTTACAATTTTTTTCACTTTTTCTTCAATGGCCTCATCCTTGAATCTTCCTTTTTTATGCTACGGGCACACTTCCACAACATTGCCCGATCTGTTGGGTCATCAATACCTTTTTCTTTTTGCTGTCATAACGGTTAGTAGTAATTAAAGACAGAGTAATTTGCAAATAAATATTAAGTTCTGAAAAGATTTAATAATCCTTACCAACATTTTCTCCAATTTTTCGTATCCCATATAAGAGATTTTATGGTTATATTTATTTTACGCTTGGTTCAATTGTTGTTGTTCCCTTATTTTCTGTAGTTAAACAATTAATAGTAGCTATGCCAAAATTTATAGTTAAAAAATGAAAGTGAAACTAAAATGCAAAGTAAAGGATTTTATCAAAAATTCAGGAGTAAGATGAGATTTCACAAACTCATCCCAATGTAGTTGCTCGATTATGTTATACTTGATAGGTGGTTGCCTTAACTTTTTGGGGTTGTCCAAATAAGGGAATTTTTTTTACCGATGCTACACTTAAATTTACGCCATAGTTCGCCAACATTCATTAAGATATTCCCCTTGAGTGCTGAGTTTATCACATATTGAGTCTGCACCAAAAGTAATTAATAAAGATTAATAAAGATTTAATTTGAATCACGAATAACAACTAAAAATAATTTATTAAAATATGCAAATGCCTCAATAGCTCCGTACACCTTCTCTTTCACCTCTTTTGGAGCATGACGGTCCCAATCCTTGTAAGTTATTGGAACAATTGAACATACACAACTTCCAATAAAGCTTTTAAATTTGGGAACATTCTCACCTACAGGTTGTTCGTTAATATTTGTTATCATAACTTATTTTTTTCCAGAATTCCTTCTATCAGCTTTAAAGGAAGTGAGGTAAGTTGGCTCTCTTTTCCCTCTTCTTTTTGTCGTACTAGTCATCATATCCATATTCAATCTATCTAAGTTATCGATGTTCAAATTATCATCACTCGAGTCTTCTCTATCCATATCTACAAGTTACAGAATTGCATAACATATTAATTATTCATTCAAGTACACATGAGACAGGAAAAAAAAAGTAAAATAATAGACCACATAACCCAATAGTGTAAAGTTGAATGAATTAATTAATCAAAGGTGCACCTATGGTATGAAATATTGATCATCAAGTTCATAGTCATTTCATATAACTCAAAAGGAAATTCGTATAGGTAGTAGTAAAAACATTGTGTAGACACAAAAACCCCAAGAAAACTCATTTGGATTTCTTAAGTCCATAGTAAATTCATATAACCCAACAGATTTAAGTAAACAGAGCCATCGCACAAATTTCAAACAATGGTAGAAATAACGCATAGATCATAGCAAAAATATCAAACAATGACAAAAATAATATGGTAAAAATATCAAACAATGGCACAAATGCATCAATGGAAACCATTCTACAACTAAGAATATGGCCGGGGGCGGGGGGGAGGGGGGTGGACTAACACAAAGAAAGAAGAAAATGGCATAAACAATATGGAGAAAGTATCAAAGTTTCAGAAAAATAATAAAGAAAGAAGAAAATCAAAGCAACAATGCCATGGTATCAAACGATGACAGAAGTGGTGCGCGGTTGAGGGTAGACCTAAAAATAATGAAGATGGAGGTAGTAGAGATGAGATGACAGTGGTAGAGAGGAGACGATGGCGGATGCAAACAATATGGCAAAAATATCAAAGATTCAGCAAAAATAATAAAGAAAGAAGAAAATCAAAGCAACAATGACATGGTATCAAATGATGATAGAAGTGGCGCGCGGTTGAGGGCAGACCTAAAAATAATGAAGATGGCGGTAGTGGAGATGAGACGACAGTGGTAGAGAGGAGACGATGATGGACGCAAAAATATGACGGTGGATTCAAAACTACGAAGGTGGAAGGAGGCAAGAATTGTGGCGCTACAAGACAAAGATGGTGGGGGAAACAACTTAGGGTATGGGATAGGGGAGAAAACGAATTAAAAATTTCTAGGGTTTTAAAATATAAAGTCACCAAGCACGATGGGGTATAGAGACACCGTCGTGCTTGTCGCTAACAAAATGACGCGTCTAGAGATCCCGTCGTGTGTTGTAGCAACTTACTTATGACGGGGTTCCAATACCCTTTTGTATTATTCTAATTATAGAACACAACGATGGGGTCTCGAGACCCCGTCGGGTTTTTCACTGTCTCACTAGACCCCGTCGTGTGTTGTAGCAACTTAATTATGACGGGATTTGAAGACCCCATTGTATAATTCTAATTACAGAAAAAAACAATGGGGTCTCGAGACCCCGTAATTTTTTCACTGTTACTTACGACGGGGTCACTAGACCCCGTCATTTTTTCTTTAATTTAATATAAAATGATGGGATCACTAGACCCTGTCGTGTTAGTTACGACGGGGCTTCAAAGACCCTTTATTTTTGTGTTTCATATTGTGTAATACGACGGGGTCTTAGAGACCCATCGTGTCTCTTTTTTAACATGCATCATCAAAAGTGAAATCGTAGTAGTGAATTTAAATAATCCTTTGATCACTCACTCTGTCTTATATACATATACATATTCAATATTCTAGCTAGAACCCCAATGTTTAACATCTCACTATGCAAATTTATAAGTCCCATTTTGATGTACATTTGGTACTGTTTTCAAAGCATGATAAGGAAAAGGTTGAGTTTTTGTGAGTACTTTTTATGTGGTGATGATGCATCATCATGTTAATTGAAGTGGATAATCCTGTATCTGATCATATCTAATTTAATTTACAAATGAAATATTTTCATAAAAATAAATAAGAAAAATAAAAGATTTTTTTTGTAAAAGCTAGAGCTATTGATTGAAATGTTATACAAAATTTCTATCTCAACTCCCGTTTGGTGCATGATAAGGATATTAAAGCAGTAGGTTTAATTACATAATAAAGCACGCATTACATATACTAATCACATGCTTAAATTTACTGTTAAAATCAATTGGTTGGTTGGCTCACTGTTAATCGAGCTTGTTAGGAGTAGTTAAGTTGTTAGAATTACTTCTCTTTGTATATATATATATATATATAAATATATATATGTGTGTGTGTGATTATAGCCGTTAGAACTAATTAATGAGAAAAGCATTTTCTTCAATACTCAGGATTCTCTCTTCTATCTTTCTCCTCTATTCGTCCCTAATTCTGAAGCTCAACTGTGCATATTGTAAATATCTCTTGTTACTGAAATTAAATAGATTTAATAAAATTAAATTGAGTATTTAAATCATGAATGTAGACATAAATTCTAATTCTAAAACTAGAAGGGGGCCATGTTGGATTCAGTCTAACTGCTAGAATGCAATCGCCAGCCGTATACACTGTAATCAGTTGTATTTTTTAACTTGAGTAAAAGTGTTTGCCGCCACAGCCGCATACACTGCCATGACCGTAAGAAGTCTCGACTTTACTAGCTTAGGCATTCTATCCAATCGTTTCTATTGTCGACATTGTAAGAAAGTTCAAACTCCACTATATTAGGCACATGATCCCGCTGCACGTACGATCACAACCATGAAAAAGACCTAACTTCATGACACACTTAGGATCAACCTACGAGAAAGCTTATCCGAGGGAGACTCATCCCCATACAAGAAGACTTATCCTTATCTAAAGAAAGTTCATCCTATGAAGACTAATCCTCATCTAGATGAAGCTCACCAAACGGACACTCATCCTCATCTGGAAGAGGCACAATCAGTGACAAAACTACTTCCAATGCACGAGTTCTTAGAACTTGGAGTAAACTGTAAATGGGCCAAAATGGCTTCAACCTTGTCTAAATCAAGCCACAAAATGATTAATGGAACTAGTCGTAATACATCATATTCCCTTATTAGGTATGTGTTAGACTAGGGGGAAAGTCAAATCGCACATGACAGGTCACCATTAACACTGGTCGAATGACACATGATAATGTTCACATGGATGCATCAGGTTGATCATATGACATCATCATGCCATGTTTGAAGGAGAGTCATCCTATGAGATAGCTATATAGTTCTCACACATCAAGGACACTTAGTTCCCTAGAGTAAGGAGCAATCAAGAGTATTACCTAAATAAGTCTTCAAATCTACATGATAAGCTCTGAACAACATATCTGAAACACTTGATCCTACAAACCAAGTACAATCATCATCAAATCACAAGTATATGAGAAATGATAAAATGGTAGAGCTCCTTACCCGAGGCACATAACTATAATTGCTCTTTAGCTAGGTCTCAAATTGCACTTAAGCCTTTTGTAACGGTAATTGTTCTCTATCAGAGTCTATCTAATTAAGCACCATATTAATACTAGTTAAACCTCTTAAGATCTATTTTCTCTTTATTCATCCATAAATCTACAAGAGACGCGTGTAATACACAACATTAATTTTTTGCACATCTCTTGGGGAAGATACATGCACCTTGAACCTTTGTATGAGAACTATTTACAGTACTCAAAATTTTGGGAATCGTATAAAATTTTGTACCAACAAAGAAACAAAAATTATTTCGAGCCCAGTGCGAACAGTGTGTCCTTAAGACATTTGTACTCCGTCCACGATGCACATGATGATGAGAAATTGTCTCCTAAGATAGAATGAATTTTTGTTCTTACAGAAGTTTCACTCCAAGCCATAAGAACCAGCAAGCGCAACCATGCTTTACAACCGCATACGTTAGTAAATATGGACATGTGTAAAAAAAGAGAAAATTATATGAAATGTTCATCATTATAAAACATAAATATGGTCACTATATATATAGACTGATTCGTGGTCATTTGAATAGTCATCATAACCCTTCGTATTAATTGAAATAGTTCCTATTTAAAAATGAAAAACGCCAATATTATAACCTTTCAAGTGGGTAAAAAAGAGAAATAATTTTTGATTCAATTTTTTTCAACAATCCCCCATATGAATGAAAATTTAGCTTTCTTAAATATGTTAAACATAATGCAGAAACTTGGGTGATTATAGGTTAAGAGTAACTGCATCGAAATAGGTAGCTTTTAGCTTTGAACCTTCTCTAGTGACGGTATTTATATATTTGATGTAAATACCAAGAGTTACCGTTATACATACTTGTGCCAGTTCAGTAGCTAGCTTCTTAATTATCACTATGTATCATAGTGGGCATGAGTTTATAGGCCAATATTAGAATATTCTCCAACAAGTTTTTAAGTCATTTACTTTTTCGCAATAAGAAGTTTCAGGACTTTAGCTCATTACTTTCTAAAACTTTGAGGATCATCTCCTAACAATTATGTTAGAAAATTGACCCTAAGGACATTATTGTACTTATCCTTTAATGAATTATCGATATCTCTTCTCATTTCATTGTATCACTTTATTAGATAATGAATCTTATTTTACCAATGAGAAATATCATGCACTACTATTGTTGTCATGACCACTGAACACACAATGGGTAATATTTAGGTTTTATTGTTAACCTTTTTAGGTTATGTGATAGCCACGTAATACCCCCACACTTAAATATTCATTAAAGTGTCGACCTTTCCATAACAGATCAGACAATGTTCTATTGGTCTATTCATGAGGAGCTCTCTTAGAAATATATTACACATAGCAAAAGAATTCCTCCAACAAGTTCAAGGTAAACTTAAACTAATCAATCAACATAGCATCTATCAATCAAATTTCAGTTCTTGCGTTTAGCACTACCAACCGATTTAGATAAAAAAGAAGAAATACTTTGGTGAATTATTTCAATTATTCTATTATTTGAATAATACTCCTCAAAAGGAGACTCATATTCACCTATGTGCTTCTTAAATCTTTTTATTTTCACTAAGTTGATTATGCATATTATTGCAGCATTCAAAAACTTCAATTCCTCATTTTTACTTCTTAGTAAATACACTAACAATATTTAGTGCAAGTATATATATATTCATTGATTGTTCTCTAAATTTACTGTAGTCTACAATGATTTCTTCCTCAGCCTGAAAAGTTACATATTAAGTGCCTTCAAGTTAGCATAGATCATGAATACTAGAGATTATAGTAAATGTTACATTAGAGTTAAATTAGTACATACATGGTCTCATGAACAACTATTATTTAAATTAAAAAAAAAAAGAAACTTACTGTTGAGGGGAGCACTGAAAAGTTTATACCTCAACAAGGGTGAGGCTACCTTTTATAGATTAAAAAAGTAACTATGGTACATAAAAGTAACTAGGATATAGAAAAGTAACTATAGTACAAAGTAAGATAAGGTGGCTTGTTTGAACTAAGGTCGTCAATCCTTATTTTTTGTGAGTGGGAATCTACTGTTGAGAAAAGTAGATTTGTCTTTTCAGTAGGAAGGAAACAGCTGCGTTATTAGCATTTCTGTTGATGACTACTTTATTAAAGTAGTTTGGCTGCGTCTGTTCATGGATTCAATTGAACTAGTAGACCAAATGGCAGATCATATTAGAATTTAGCTTTTCCTTTTTTGTCCTTTTTATTTTTCAATCTGTTCAGAGATGATTGTGGTTAATGAGTCCTAGAAATTTGTAATAGTCAGTTCTGGTAGATCTTCTTCAGGATCTTAGCTTTCACCGGCTAAGATGCTGAAATAATTTTCTTCAGTTATGTCAGTAGTGAGGTCAGCATGAGTCTGCTGACTGTGTTGAGAACTAGATGTATCCATGGAGGTGTCGTCAGGTCCAAAGACATGAAGAAATTGGTTTTTGACAAACTTCATTATTTTAATTACCAATTCATTTTCACTGAGAGTAGAATTTTTATGTTTGATAATGTTCTAAGCATTAAGGGATGGGTTTCCTGTTGGTTCTGGTAGGGCCTTAGGAATGGCTTCGAAGCATCCTTCAGAATGTGCTTTGATGGATTTTACCAGTTTCGTTAGGCGGGGATTCATGCTTTTATCCCATCATTTAGTGAAGAAAAATCCTTTGAGTAGGGGGATTCCATTCTGATATTCATATTTCAAATCCTACTTCAAAATCCAGGAGATATTAAATCAGATAATAAAATGAATGAAAGATTTAGAGACAGTGATATCTTTGTTAACGGTTAACAGGAATAAGTAGCATGCCATTCCCTAAATTCTGTTTGGATTTGTGCTGGAAGAGTCTCAAAGGCAATTCCAAATTTGTCCCACCATAGTAAGAACCAATTTGTAAGATCAATAATGAAAACTTCATGACATATACAGATGAATAATGTATGATTATGATGGGATTCTGGTAGTAGAATATATAAGTGAAGGATTCCATATAATCCGAATAACTGTATTTCACCTCTTTTTGGTGAATGGTAATTGTTCGGGTTGTATGGGGATGAAGACCTCATTGATTAATAGAAATCAAATTTTAGATGACAGCCTTACTAAAAGTAATTGGGTTGATATTTCTGTTTAAATCGTGGAGAGTATGTCTGCTCTCCATGGCACCAGATTGGACCATAATGGCCTCATAAATATAAAGGTAGTGTTCAAATCTGGTTGGATACTGTTGGGTGGAGAGATATCAATTTTTAATCTCCCATGGATTTGACATCCGTTTTCATCATCGATTTCAATAGTAAGGATTAATTCCTCAGCAATACTGTTGGGAGTATACTGTTCTGGTGTCAAGGGGACATCTTTTCTAATCTTTCGAGTATGAGCCTCTTGCATACTAGGAAATTCTGTTGTAAAAAAAACCATCTTGTTGTGGTAGATTAGTTCTGCCTCTTCCTCGACTTCGTGGACTACGACCACGACTACTGTTACTCATATTATTATCCTTGCAATTATTCATGAGTTAAAAAGTTAGGGAGAGAGTTTTATTCACCTTTGATATATTTAATATGAAAGTCAAATACATATAAAATACTCTACCAATATGCAAATATCTATTTTGATGCAAGATTTTGTACATCTTTTTTAAAGATTTGTTTAGCAGCAGAGTAATCAACTCGGATAAAAAAATGCTGGTTTAATAAATCATCTTGGAATTTAAGAACACATTTCACTATCGCTAAGCATTCCTGTTTAATAGTAGGATAGTTTTTAACTGGTCCTTTCCAAGTGCCAGATGTGAATTTTAATAGTTCTTTCTATTTTATGGTGATTAAACTGTTTAAGAACACCTTCATAGCCTAAATTAGAAGAATCAATTTCTACAATTTTGTGCCTATTTGGATTAGGCAGAGATAAGTAATGTGACTGTTTAATTTTCTCTTTAATTTTCTTAACGGCTAGTGTATGTTCTGGAGTCCAAGGAGCATGAGTTTTCGGAAGTCTATTATTAAGAATAGAAGTATCATGTGCTAATTGCGGGTAAAAGTCACAAATATAATAAAGATTCCCTAGAAATCTTTGTAATTGAGTCTTATCCTTGATTTCATCTAAAATTTTTGAAGCGAATTCAATGCTACGATTAATAGGGATATTAGTGCCATTAGAAATATTATGGCCTAAAAATCTTACTATTGTTTGAAATATTTTCATTTTACTAGCAGACAAAACTAAGCCATTTCTGTTAATAACATACTTGAAAATATTCGGATGTGTAATATGCTGATCTATAGAGGATGAAAAGATTAAAACATCATCTATGTAACATATAATAAATGCAGTATAAGCATTGAATATATCTTTCATGATATGCTGGAATTTAGAAGGACAATTTTTAACCCCAAAATATAAAATATTCCATTCATAATAGACAAATGGTACGATAAATACAGTTTTATACCTATCCTGTTCAGCTATTTGTATTTTCCAGAAGCCTGATTTCAAATCAAATTTGGAGAAGATGACTGAATCATCAAGTCTGTCAAGCAGATCATTTTTATTTGGTATAAGATATCTTATCCATTGCCAAGCATTTTTAAGTGGTTTGTAATTGATCATTAACCTAGGTGATTCTCTTTCAATTTCAGCTTTTTTATTAACGTAGAAGCCAGTACAACTCCAAGGAGATTTACTGGGTCTAATTAACTTTTTCTATAAAAGAGATTCAATTTCTATTTTGTATAGTTCTAAATATTCATTTTTCATTTGGCTAGGTCTAGACTTAGTAGGAATATTTTTTTCATTAAAATATGGATGATATGGCAAAGATATGATATGTTTCTTCCTATCCCAAAAGGCATTAGAGATCTCACTACAGATTTCTGTTTTGAATTCTTGTAGAATTGTTTTTATTTTATTCTATATTGTTTGTTTTCGTATACGTTGGTCAATTGTTAGAAAGTGTATTTCTTTTTGTAGCAGAGTTAACTGGATTTTTTTATTATCAATAAGATGTCTTATGAGATCAACTTCTTTTGTATACGATTTGGTAATGAATTCAAAGATAATTTTAGAATTGTTAATGACGTTATGGATACCTGAAGTATTAATTCAGGTAATGGGCATAATAGAATTTAAAAAGGGATTACCTAGAATAATACTTTATGTCATGTTATTGATTAACACAAATGATGCATATAAGGAAACACCCTGTTTGCATATAAGTGCTTCTGGTATTTTATACTGTATTCACATAAGATTATCACTGGCACTTGTGAGAGATCCCTACTGTTGAGAAAAGTAGATTTGTCTTTTCTGTAGGTAGGAGACAGCTGCATTATTGGCATTTCTGTTGATGACTACTTTATTAAAGTAGTTTGGCTGCGTCTATTCGTGGATTCTATTGAACTGGCAGACCATATTAGACTTTGGCTTTTCCTTTTTTATCTTTTTTTTTTCAATTTGTTATGAGATGATTGTGGTTAATGAGTCCCAGAAATCTGTAATAGTCGGTTTTGGCAAATCTTCTTCAGGATCTTGGCTTTCAAAGGACAATAATCCTTATTTATTCCTCCTTAAATAGGTTACCTACCAGAAATGGTATACTAAGATTACCTTAGTTATCTAACCCGATTTTATCATTACAGATGCCATTGTCTTAGTTGTAATGGTGCTAATATGAATTTTATTCATGAAGGTTTAATCCCGATTAAATACTTCCAGAAAATCACTCAATTTCTTACAAGTGCCAATGGTAATTCTATGCGAATACAATATAAAATACCAGAAGCACTTATATGCAAACATGGTGTTTTCTTATCTGCATCACTTGTGTTAATAAAAAACATGACACAAAGTATTACTCTAGGAAATCCCTTTTTAAATTCTATCATGCCTATTACCTGAATTGATTCTTCAGGTTTCCATACCGTCATTAACAATTCTGATATTACCTTTGAATTCATTACCAAATTGTATACAAAATAAGTTGATCTCATAATCCATCTTAATGATAATAAAACAAACAGTTAAATATGCTACAGAAAGAAATACACGTTTTGACAATTGATCAATGTATATAACAACCAACAATACAAAATAAAATAAAAACAATTTTACAAGAATTCAAAACAGAAATCTGTAGTGAGATCCCTAATGCCTTTGACGATAGGAAAAAACATATCATATCTTTGCCATATCTTCCAGATTTTAATGAGAAAAGTATTCCTACTAAGTCTAGACCTGGCTGAATGAAAAAGGAATATTTAGAACTATGCAAAACATAAATTGAATCTCTCTTTTATAGAAAAATTTAATTAGACCCAGTAAATCTCCTTGGAGTTGTACTGGCTTCTACGTTAATAAAAATGCTGAAATTGAAAGAGAATTACTTAGGTCAGTGATCAATTACAAACCTCTTAATGATGTTTTTCAATAGATAAGATATCCTATACCAAATAAAAAAGATATACTTGACAGACTTCATGATTCCATCATGAAATCAGGCTTCTGGCAAATACAAATAGTTGAACATGATAGGTATAAAATTGCCTTTACCATACCCTTTGGCCATTATGAATGGAATGATTTACCTTTGGGGTTAAAAATGGTCCATTTGAATTCCAGCATATCATGAAAGATATATTCAATGCTTATACTACATTTATTATCTGTTACATAGATGATGTCTTAATCTTTTCATCCTCTATAGATTAGCATATTACACATCTGAATATTTTCAAGCATGTTATTAACAGAAATGGCTTAATTTTGTCTGCTAGTAAAACGAAAATATTTCAAACAACAGTAAGATTTTTAGGCCATAATATTTTTAATGACTCTATTATCCCTATTAACCGTAGCATTGAATTCGCTTCAAAAGTTTTGGATGAAATCAAGGATAATACTCAATTACAAAGATTTCTAGGGAGTCTTAATTATATCCGTGACTTTTAACCCCAATTAGCACATGATACTTCTATTCTTAATAATAGACTTCCGAAAAATCCTGCTCCTTGGACTCCAGAACATACACTAGCCGTTATTAAAAAGAAAATTAAACAGTTACATTACTTATCTCTGCCTAATCCTAATTGGCACAAAATTACAGAAACTGATGCTTCTAATTTTGGCTATGGAGGTATTCTATAATAGTTTAATCCCCATCAATAGAAAGAAGAACTATTAAACTTCATATCTGGCACTTGGAAATGACTAGTTAAAAACTATCCTACTATTAAATAGCAATGCTTAGCGATAGTGAAATGTGTTCTTAAATTCCAAGATGATTTATTAAACCAACATTTTCTTATCCGAGTTGATTGCTCTACTGCTAAATAAATCTTTAAAAAAGATGTACAAAATCTTGCATCAAAACAGATATTTGCATCTTGGTAGAGTATTTTATCCGTATTTGACTTTGATATTGAATATATCAAAGGTGAACAGAATTCTCTCCCTAACTTTTTAGCTCGTGAATATTTGCAGGGATAACAATATGAGTAACTGTAGTCGTGGTCGTAGTCCACGAAGCCGAGGAAGAGGCAGAACTAATCTACAACAACAGGATGGCATTTTTTGGCCAATAGAATTTCCTAGTGTGCAAGAGGCTCATACTCGAAAGAGTACAAAATATGTATTCTTAACACCAGAATAATATATACCCAACAGTATTTTTGAGGAAATAATCCTCACTATTGAAAGTGATGATGAAAAATGGATGTCGGATCCATGAGAGATTAAAAATTAATATCTCTCCACCCAACAGTATCAAAGAAGATTTGAACACTACCGTTATATTTATGAGGCCATTATAGTCCAATCTGGTGCCATGGAGATAATACATACTCTCCATGATTCAAACAGAAATACCAGCCCAATTACTTTTAGTAAGGCTACCATCTAAAATTTGATTTCTATTAATCAATGGGGTCTTCATCACCATACAACCCGAACCATTACCATTCACCAAAAAGAGATGAAATACGATTATTAGGATTATATGAAATCCTTCGCTTATACATTCTACTACCAGAATCTCATCCATAATCATACATTGTTCATCCGTATATGTCCAGAAGTTCTCACTATTGGTCTTTCAAATTAGTTCTTACTATGGTGGGATAAATATGGAATTAACTTTGAGACTCTTCCAGAACAAATCCAAACAAAATTTAGGGAATGACATGCTACTTATTCCCTGTTAATCGTTAACAAAGTTATCACCGTATTTAAATCTTTCATTCATTTTATTATTCAATTTTTTATCACATGGATTTGGAAGTGGGATTTGAAATGTGAATATCAGATTGGAATCCCCCTACTCAAAAGAGTTTTCTTCTCTAAATGGTGGGATCCCACTTAACAGAACTGGTAAAATACATCAAAGCACATTCTCAAGCATGCTTTGAAGCCATTCCTAACGCCCTACCAGAACCCACATGAAACCCATTCCTTAATGCTCAGAACATTATCAAACAGAAATATCCTACTCTCAATGAAAAAGAATTGGTAATTAAAACTATGGACTTTGTCAAAAACCAATTTCTTCATGTCTTTGAACCTGACGACACCTCCATGGATACATCTTGTTCTCAACACAATCAGCAGACTCATGCTAACCTCATTGCTGGCATAACTGAAGAAAATGCTTTCAACATCTTAGCCGGTGAAAACTAAGATGCTGAAGAAGTTCTGCCAGAATCGACTATTATAGATTTCTGGGACTCATTAACCATAATCATCTCGGAACATACTGAAAAAGAAAAAGACAAAATAAAGGAAAAGCCAAAGTCTAATTTGGTCTGCCATCTCGTCTGTCAGTTCAACAGAATCCATGAAAAGACGTAGCCAAACTACTTTAATAAAGTAATCAAAGAAATGCCAATAATGCAGCTGTCCCCTACCTATAGAAAAGACAAATATACTTTCTCAACAGTAGATTCCCACTCACAAAAGATAAGGATTAACGACCTAAGTTCAAACACGCCACCTTATCTTGCTTTGTACTATAGTTACTTTTTTGTATCCTAGTTACTTTTATGTACCATAGTTACTTTCGTAATCTATAAAAGGGAGCCTTACTCTTGTTAAAGGATAAGTTTTTCGATTCTGCAACTTTAGTTTGTTTTAGGTACTCATGTGTTGAGTAATAAAATGCTCTCCTTTTCCTCACACACACACACTCTCTCTCCTCTCTTATTACACATACCACGCTAAGAAATAAATAAGTCTTGAAGAAAGGTAGCATTGCAACTCTTAAGAGCTCTATAATCCTCCCATCAACAGTAAGTTTTTTTTCTTTTTGAATTTCAACACTAGCTATTCATGAGACCATGTGTGTACTAATTTAAACCTAATATAACATTTATTATAATCTCTAGTATTCATGATCTATGCTAACTCGAAAGCACTCTATATGTAACTGTTAAGGCTGAGGAAGAAATCACTATAGACTACAGTAAATTCAGAGAACAATCAATGAATAATTAGTGGGACGTCACCCAAGTCGCGTATTGGTAAGGTCTGTTGAGCAGGGATTCGTTAGGACCGTTGACCCATGTAAAACATTGAGAGACATGCTAATTATGAGTTCTTTTATTATCTGAATTAACTGGGTTTATAGTGGTTAGCCCCTTCACTTAAGATGTGCGTGTTGGTTAGCCGTAAGTTGGTATCAGAGCCATGAATAGTTTTGGTTAGAGTAATGTGTATATTCTCTTTAATTATGAATACATGGTCACTAAACATCCATGTCTGAGATCAGCTTACCTTCTATCACCAGCATAGCTGATACAGTAGCTGAATTAATTGCACATCAAGATGTATAAGAAGCTTTGGATAAATGGACAATACCCAAAGTAAAACCTGAAATAATTTATAAAATTGGAACATTTGATTTTACCAACAAAAAAATTATTAAAACTTTTGAATATGCTACTACTCTACAAAATAATGATGATATCATTTATCTCTTGCATAATCATGATTTATATCCATTCATGCAAAGCATAAATATTTGCATATAGGACTTGTTCAAATTGCATTAAAACCTTTGACTTTATTAGGTCAGAACACCATCATACAATGCACTCTTAGAGATGGTAGGTGCTTAAACTGGAAAGCCTCTTTTATGGGAGTCATAGAGACTAGTTTATCCAATGGACCAGTCTATTTTAATACTTATATGAATCTAAGTATTGCCCTTTCTGATAGCAATTTAGCCAAAGTTCTTGAACTAAGAGTTCAATCACATGGCTATGACCATCTTTCAGGATCTTCCCCTTTTGTAATCCTATTCAGGATTCATCGTATGGTTCTTACAACCTTAAATCCTTACACTCGAAAGTAAAGCAAGCAAGGACATACAATCCTTATTGATACTAATCTCTTCAACAGCCACGTTGCTGTTCCTCGCATGATACCTTGATCTGAACTCAGTTTCTCAGATTCATGGCAAATTCCTAATGTCGTACCCACCAGACTTATCATAAGATAATCCATCAAAGATGTCATTCAAACCCAAAGATGTCATGTTTATCTTCGTTTTCAGAAACCTTTGACTAAGAGTCTTTCTAGTCTAAGTAATGAAAGTATTCTCCCTTATATGATTGATATACCAGAATCCTCCAGACAATCTATAGCTGAACCTATAGGATCAGATGAATCTGATAATTCATTTCTCCCTGAGGACCATATAAGAGGAATTCACTTATCTGAGAATCATATATCTCATGGTATTTATGAAATTCACCCTAACAGAAGGCCAAATAGCCCAACTGTCAGTGACATGCAATTTAATATTTAATAGATTTTACACCAAAGTGTTTTTTAAGACAAGTCTTCACCACGATTTTATGCAGCCAAAGTAACATGATTTTAGAAATTGATATTTTGCCAACCATAATCCTCAACAGCTTTTAGATCTTAAAAAGTTTAATTACTTCCAGTTAGAACGATATCAACGCCTTCAGTCTTTTCCTGAATGGTATTACTAGCTTACTTTACAAGTCAAAATACATGATGACTAACAGTTACAAGTTCTATCTAATATACAAAAAATGTGGATTACCACCAGTGGTAGAACCTATCAATCTATGCAAACATCACCCTTATCCTTAGAGCTTGCTCTAGGAAATGAGAATCAGGAACCTTTAGTTATCAATCCGTATACTGAAGTTTCTGAGAAAGTTAATCATCAGGATCCTGTTAAGGTTAAAGATATTCTACCCTTAACCAAACAGAATAATTATACCAATCTCTTCCTGCAAATTGTAGGCACACAGATAACTAGGATATAGTACCAAGTTTCCCAAATACATGAAACACAAGTTACTAAACCTCATCTAGTAGATAAACAGAAACTTAATATTGAGCCTGTTACTCTCAAGCCTCCTCTAGATGTCCAAAATTTTAAATTAAAATCTAGTAAAAAGGAGGAGGATTTTATGGAGACCTTTATAGGAAAAATAAAAAATTTGAAGATCTCCACACCTGAAACTTCCTCAGGTCAATTGAACATGATGAATCAGGATGATTCACCAAAACCAGAAGAATCCGAAGAATATTCTTTATCTCAAATTTTGGATATCTAGAGAAACTTTGATGACACCATCAATAAACTTTCCGCTTCCTACTCTAAATAGCCTACTACTCGTATGGCGTTAACAGGACCAAGTATGTATTATTACCCGAGACCTACTCCTCAAGACCTCTTCTATGAAGAAGATTTCCTTTATTCGTAGAAATCCTATCATGGTAAAACCATCTATGAATGGAACATAGATGGAAAAAATGAATATCCAAGTATTTGAGATCATCCATTAAATGATTATGTACCCTTCTGTATGTAAACAAAATGATAATACTGATCATCAGATATGTCGGTTCCTGGTCAATGATTTCACAGGAACATCTAAGGGATGGTGGGACAACTATCTCACTGAAGGTCAAAGAAAAGAAATCTTAAATTCCTTTAAGATTAACTTTGACCCTCTCACTGGTACCCAGATCAGAACAGAAGATGCCTGTTACACTCTGGCCCAATCCATCATCCATCATTTTCTTAGCCTAGGGATTGTTAATACTGACAAACATCGCGAACTTCTCCAAAATCTTAGATGCCCCTCTCTAACTCATTTTCAATGGTATAATGATGTCTTTCTTATGAAAGCCATGCATAGAGGTGAGGTTACATTAAGCAACTTAAGATCACTCACATTGGTAATAGCTTATTCCCTTCCTCTTTATACTTTCTGAACTTGAAAAACATGCTTAGAGTTCCCAAAATTACAAATAATCTGATAAGTGTATCAAAGTTAACCTTTGATAATCTTGTTTATGTTTAGTTTCACTCCAATATTTTCTATGTGAATGACCTAACCACGGAAATTATCCTGCTCAAATGGAGACTTAAGGATGACATGTATGAGCTGTTTTCACTAGAAAAGAAGCTTTCCACTACTATGACATGTTCCTTTTACTTGTTTGATGATTATCTACCTCTGCTGCTTCTATCTTTAGTCCTAGCTATTTCATTTACAAGAATAATGATGTTTGTACATTTTCTAGTTCAATTAAGTCATATTTGGCTAATGAGAGTGTACTAAATTCATTGCATCAGTCTAATGGAAATGTTTTTGTTTGTCCATCTACTTCTGCTTACTCAGTTGTTGGTATTACTAATCATAAATTGTGGCATTCAAAGTTATGTCATCCATCTACTAAAATCACGAATCAAGTTTTGCAACAACTCAACTTACCTTATCAATATGGTTAATTCTATTTGCCATGCATGTCAATTAGGAAAAAGCCGCAGGTTTACTTATCACACTTCACCAACTGTAACAATAAAACCTCTTGAACTAATTCACTCAGACCTATGAGGTCATGCCCCTATAACCTCAAATGGATATAGATATTACATCCATTTTCTAGATGATTTCTCAAGATATACCTGGATTTACCCCTTGAAACTGAAGTCTGATGCCTTCCAGACTTTTCTTTTCTTTAAAGCTTCAGATAAAAAAAAACTAGGGTTACCTATTAAATCTGTCCAAACTAATTGGGGGGTGAGTACAGACCTTTTTCTCAGTATCTTCAAACTCAGGGAATTGCCTTTAGACACCCTTGCCCTCACACTATCATCAGAATGGTAGGGCTGAAAGGAAACACATGCATATTTGAATTAAGTCTGACCTTGTTAGCTCAGGCATCCATGCCTCTTCACTATTGGTGGTATGCCTTTAGTACTGCTACCTACCTTATCAATAGGTTACTCACAGCCACCCTCACTTGTTTTTTACCTTATTAAACACTTTTTAATAGAAAACCTGTGCATGCTTTCCTCACTTGAGACCCTATAACACCCATAAATTGGCTTTTAAGTCTTCCCTGTGTGTGTTATTAAGCTATTCTTTTAATCATAAGGGCTACTTGTGCTTACATCCTTCAAGCAGAATTTTCATAGCTATTAATGTTATTTTTGATGAAAATCTATTTACTTTCACCACTGGTTTCCTGTATAAATCTCCTTCTTTAGCGTCTGTTACTGAGTCTAATTTACCTTCTTGGTTTGTTCCCTATATGCCTCTAACCCTCCCTGCAGGTGCTTCTATTTCTGGTTCTTCAGCTTTCAAGCTCACCACCTCTTGTCTCACCTTCAGATACTTTAGTTCTTATTACCCCCATACATTCTCCCTTTTATACTAACCTTCATAGACACATCATTTCTCAGCAAGAAACAACTTGTTCTTCTATCACTCCAGCTGATATTCCCACTCCTGTCACTAATGCTCATCCCATGGTTAGAAGGGCTAAGATAGGCATCGGAAAACCCAAGGTCTATGCTACTACACTATCTCAGTCTGCTCATACTGAGCCTATGACAGTCAAACAGGCTTTGGCTCTTCCTCCTTGGAAAAAGGCTATGTAAGAGGAGTTCCATGCTCTTCACTTGAATAATACCTAGACTCTAGTGCCTCCTTATCCCACAATGAACATAATTCACAGTAAGTGGATCTACATGCTAAAACTCCATCCTAATGGGACTGTTCAAAGGCACAAGGCCAGATTGATTGCCAAGGGCTTCCACCAAACTCCAGGCTTGGATTTCTAAGAGACTTTTAGTCTAGTTGTGAAGCCAGTGACTGTAAGGCTTGTTCTTACCATTGCTCCTACAAACAAGTGGCCAATCAGCCAGGTAGATGACAATAATGCTTTCTTGCATGGACACCTAACAAAACTGGTTTATATGCAGCAGCCTGATGGCTTCATTGACCCCTCCAGACCTACTCATGTGTGTAAGGTCAATAAGGCAATCTATGGCCTCAAACAGGCTCCTCGTGCATGGTATGATAAGATAAAAGTGACTCTCTTACTCAAAAAGTTTTAAAGCTACAAAATCAGATACCTCACTGTTTATCCTTCATCAACCTAGTCGAACTATCTACTTGCTCATGTATGTGGATGACATTTTGATTATAGGAAGTGGTGTTCATTATATTGCTACTTTGATCTCTGCTCTTAATTATGAGTTTTCTTTAAATGACATTGGCTCTCTACATCACCTCCTTGACATTGAGGTTACATCTTCCACATCTGGTATACATCTATCTCAGACACGATATCTCACTGATTTGTTGCACAAAACATAGATAGAAGCTGCAAAACCTTGCCATACTCCTGCCTCTGTTTCTACTAAACTTTCTAAGGATGGGGGTGTGCCTCTTCTTGACATTTCATAGTATAGAAGCTTAATTGGATCTCTTCAATATGTTATTATCAAAAGCCCAAATATTACTTTTATTGTTAGTAGACTGAGTCAATTTTTGCAATGTCCTACCTCACTTCATTGGCAAGCATGTAAAAGGCTTCCCATGTACATTAAGGGCACTATCGGTGAGGGGTTACTCATTAAACCAACGTCTTCTTTCAGAATTGAGGCATTTTCTGATGCAGATTAGGCTAGTTGCACAGATGACAGAAAATCCACTTATGGCTATGCCATGTTTCTTGGTTCTTCCTTACTGTCTTGGTCCTATAAGAAGTAACATGTGGTGGCCAGAAGTAGTACTGAAAGTGAATATAGGACCTTGGCTCACACAACAACTGAAATCTCTTGGATTCAGTATCTTATGCAAAAGATGTGTTGTTCTCTTTCCTCTATTCATGTCATATGGTGCGATAATGAAGGAGTTGCCTCTATAGCTTCAAATCATGTCTCTCATGCTAGGCATATTGAGATAGATGTTCACTTTGTAAGAGACAAAGTGCTTGCAAAGCTTCTTGACATCAGGTGGTAGATCTCTTCACCAAAGCTCTTACTGAACATCAATTTCACTATTTCAAATCCAAGCTAAATGTGAAACTCTCCCCGTTTAGCTTGAGGGGGGATGTTAAGGTAGTTAGCTAGTGGTAGTGTTCATCATCATCTTCCTGGTCATTTTCTCAGTCAATGAGGTGACCTGTCATACCAGCTAGCTTCACATCAGCTTGGTCTTAAGCTTCATCATCACTCTGCCGGCTCATCTTGGTTATTAGTATGGTTTTTCAGTAGGAATATTATGCTTACACGTGGTGTAATTCTAGGCTGTCAACGTAGTGCCCCTGTAACAAATAAATATTCCTTCTTCTTCTTTACTGATGTAATGCATTATATATTGATTTTGCTTTTGCTGCTATTGAATAACAAGCTTTTCACGGTTATGCCAGAGAGCATGTGGGGAGAATGATTTAACCTAAATTGTATAGGATATAAGCTTGCTTCTTTTTCGGGCTAGCTCGGAAGACCTAGAATACCGCTTGGAAAGTTTTCGTACATTGGATTTTCTGTAAGTTTAAATAGTTAATTCTAGATTATGAAAAGAAAAATAACATAGAATCTCAAGGTATTAGGTAGTTGTCTTTAATCCTGTCAAGCCAAAAGTCAATTGGCCTAAGTATGAGTTGTTGGAAAAATGGTATTTGGGAAATGAAAATTGATATTGAAATTGCACCGATAGCGTCATAAAAATTTGTGAAAGTATAAAGTGGATTCACTTGTCCCAAACTGCTAAGATATGAAGACCCATCCATGTATATATATAGGTGCAACGGACTTAGGGCTCGCCGAGTGTTGATCAGATAATTTTGCTCACGCTCATATATTCTCAATTTTGCGTTTTCCATCGTGTAATATTTTAAAAAATGTGACTGACTGTTTAGCTGCCAGTTAATTTGAAAATGTCACTGACTATGTAGCTTTCGTCTGTTCAAATGCCTCGGATTTGATTCCAACTCTTTTCCTTTTCTTATAAATTGACTCCTCCTCAGAGTGGAAGAGCGCGGGTTATACCTAAGTTTGCCGAGGTGGCTTCGTGGTGCACGACCACTAAGGATTTTAGTCTCTGCATCATAAGAGACATACATCGACATCCTCGAATACTCTCTGTGAGGAGATGAATATGTTTTAAGGAGATTGTGTGATACATAGGCCGGGAGCTTAATATTTCAGATTCAATTTCCCAAATCTTATACTTCTGAATGAGAATCTTAATTTTCACATTCTATATTTTCTGAACGTCAAAGACGCATAGTCACTTACGTTCTTCGACGTAAGTTAGGGGATCAAAGTCGCGTGGATAGTGTGGAATGACCCGAACGACCAAAATGCCTTCAAATTAGTTGCAGATTCTTCCTAATAGACCAATTAGCTAATTATAGAAAGATACTGGTGGAATAATCTATTTAAAAAGTCTAAATTAGTTGACCTAGAGTTGAGAAAAAGGTAAGAGAGAAAAAAACAGATTTTCTTTTTCACAAAATTTATGAATAGAAAAATTATAAATAGAAAGGTGTGAAGGGGTTGTTGTCCAGTGAGAGAACCAATTAAGCAACAGATCTCTAAAAAGGTCAATTCCAACGCGTAATGCCCATCGATTAGGATAGGACCCCTCTACTTTTAATCAATTCCTTCTATCAAACACGTTGGAGAGCCAAAGCCTTATAAAAGAAAAGATGATATATATGAAGCACCATAATCTTTATCATAATTTTAAGTGGGCACTATAGTTTTACATCACACATAAATAAATGCTAATAAGGAAAAAGTTAAGTGAATGTGTAATCTAGTTGATGCTGCTGGAAAATTTGAATGAAAAGTTAATTTTCATTTTTTACCCACTAAAAATGTTATAATATTGATGTTTTTTTATTTTTAAATTGTCATTATTTCAAATAATACGAAGGGTTATAATGAATATTCGAATAATAATGAATTAATCTATATATAATGACCTTATTTATGTTAATGATGATGAAAATTTCATATAATTTTCTCTCTTTCTACACATCTCCATGTGATTGCAAATTATGGTTGCGTTCGCTGGTTCTTATGGATTAGAGTGCAACTTCCGTAAAAATAAAAATTCGTTCTATCTAAGAAGACAATTGTGCATCACCTTGTGCACCGTGGATTGTCTTAAGAACACAGTATTCGCACTAGGCTTGGATTAGTTTTTGTTTCTTTGTTAATGTAGAATTTTATACGGTTCCTAAAATTTTGAGTGCTATAAGTAATTCACATACAAAGGTGCAAGGTACGTGTATTTTCTCCAACAATCTTAAGATAATTTTGTTTTCAAAATCTGATTTGGATTTGAAGTTATCCTTATACGTTGTTGGACATTGTATTGTTTCGATCAATTGTATCTGCCTCATTGATTTATAAATGTCTACGGTATAGTGTTGTTAAGATACATATAGTAAAACTTGTTCTGAGGGTCAATTTGCTTTCCATTTGAGTTGTGGTAAGCCTCATCAAAAAGTCCAAAACCCGATAGCCCGATTAGACCGGCCCGAGCCTGACTATCGAGTTTTAATGGCCCATCCCTAAAACATCAGGGTCATGCTTGGGCTCACATTTAGCCTTTAGGGCCAGTCTACGGGCAAGGCTAAATTAGCTTGATTGGACTGACCTATTAGACCGGGTAGGCAGGCCCGCTTTCATGCTCATTTGGTCACAAATTGTGCTATAATTGGTCACTTACTCATCTCTTCAATATATACCATACTTTCTACCATTTTTTCATCAATCTTATACCTTCTATAGTCTCTAACTCTTAGGTTCCCGAATCTCATTTTATTGCTGAAGTTTGAGCTCTTGATTTACAAGTTCTCAAGTATCAAAATTTTAAGTGTTTAATTTCTTATATATGTCAAGCTATTAAATTTCAAATCATGGACTCAAATACTCAAAACTTTTAAAGTTTGAGATATCATATTAAATACATATTTAGATAATTTATAATTTTAGTAGAAATTTTTAGCTATATTGCTTTACCTATTAGTTTCTAAGATATAGCACTTCTTAATTAAATAATTATACTGACAATCTGAAGATATCAATATTTTTAATGTTGTTGAGGAAAATGATGTTTGATAAAATAAAGACAAGTTTAAATAAAAAACTATTTTAAAAACTCGCCCCAGCCTGATAGTTCAGCATAAGCTCAAGCACATAGACCGAACTTGGGTCTTTATATTTCAGATAGGGTCTGACCCATTGACGGATCAACGACCTGCCAGATAGGGTTAGAGCTAGGGCCAGGCCTATATTTTTTGGACAGGGCCTGCCCGGCCCACCATTCCCTTTGACGACCATGAAGTTATGGTGCCAGTTCGTCCGCATAACTTTATTTGTTGATTTACCGATATATCTATTAACATGTGAGTTTTGAAAATCTTTGTTTTGTATTAATGATGGTGGAATTATGTGCCTTGAAAGAAAAAAGATGGTGGGATTAGTTGTGCCATTTTTTGATGGTGTGGAGTACAAATCCATTGCAAGAATCGCCTTTGTTATAGTGGGTTTCTTGTCGGTATGGTTGGGTTCTATGCCACCGTCGTTACAATATTGTTTGCGAATCCTATACTGCTTTTGGTGTTGGATATTACTCCAATGAATCATGATTAGTTTATAAATTTGATTCTATTTTTTCTTATCCATGTCATTTTTGTGCCGAATAGAAAATTAAAAGAAATATATCCAATTGACAGCCTTAACTAATTGTTTATTGTTGAATCTTTAATCTAACGTTGAATTTATCTGTAAATAAGTATTTATTACAGATTGTCAATTAAAGTTAAACTCAATTAAAAATCATCAACTGAGGTTTTAGAATTTTAGGTTTTAATATATCTGATAAGATGTGGACATTTTGATGTGTAGAGACTTTAGGATAATTTTTATTTTTATGATGAACTAAAATAGAAATATCAACATATATGTTATCTCTATATAAATGGCTATGGTCCTCAGGTCACACAATATAGGAAAATCATTTTATTCTCTCTAATATCTCATCGTTAGAGAGAAAATATAGATGCTTAATCAAATGAGACTCTCCTGATAGAGAATCGTGTAGATCTAGAAGGTCAACCACTTGACTCTAAACTATGATCTATTATCATAGATTCAGGTAGCTACCACTTTTACAGTTATTTGATTTTTGATGTATTCAACATGAGTTTTTCGAGTTTTAAGATACTATTTATACAGATAAATTTTTGAATCTAACAAGTGCTATAAGAGTTATTCATGTTGAATCATTGAGAATCAGAATTGAGTTTTTAGATCCTTGATTACGTGTTTATATGTTTATTGTTTGAAGTTCTTGAATTTGATAAAATTATTGGATTTGAGAACATTTTGGACCACCGTCGATCGATTTTTGTTGGTCGACGGTGGAAGGCAAAGCCGCAGCCACAACCATGGCTTCAGGCGCAAGCTGTGGCCGAGACCGCGTCTGCAAGAAAGGCCGCGACTATAAAGGAGGGTCTCGGCCCAGGCCCCGACCGCGTTGTCAAGGAATGGTGGCCATGACCGCCAGTCCCTAAGGAGAAGAAACCCTAAGGTTTACATGTTCACGGGTCACGGGTTGACCCGTTAACATGTGGGTCAAGCTGTAAGATTTGTAATAAAAAAAATAGCAAAGGATGTGGGCTTCACTCACAGCCATTTGGAAAGGCTGTGGGCATCTCGAAAGGCTGTGGGCGAAAAGTTTTTATTTTTAAAATGATTGTTTATTAATTAGAATTTTAAATTTTTAAATCTAATTTTAGAATTTTTTAATTAAATTAATTTGGGATTCATTTTACAGATCAATATATTAATTTAATTTTAGGGATCATAAAATTAATTTTAATTCAAAGATTTTCAAATAAATTGTTTTGATTAGATGAGTTGTTGCACTGTCTGCATACCAGGTGTTGTCTGTGACATATTTTGAGCTTGCTGCATAAGTTGTTGGATTGAAGTTGGTGTGGAAGAATGGTGGAGCATGTTGAGTTGGAAGCTGTCGAAAGGTGAGATGAGCTTGGGGAGGTGCTTGATATGCCTTATCAAATCTGAACCAACAAGACGTAGCACCGTGGCCAACCTTACGGCATACTTGACAGACTACTCTCCCATCTTGTCTTCACCCTCGACCACCTCTTCGACCTCCTCTTAAATTTGAATGTCGATTTCCAAAATTTTTGCTGTTCTGATTGTTTAGGCTAAAACTCCATTGTTGATATAGTTGGTTGTTACCAAGCTCTTTGTTAAAACTACTTGTATTTTGAGTCAGGTTTGCACATGCCTTTAAAGTTTCATCTCTTTAAGAAATTTTCTTGTCTATTCTTGACTCATGGATGAGCAAGAGAGACTGAACTTCCTCAATAGAGAGGGGATTAGTCCTAGAAGTGATATTGACTACAATGGGATCAAATTCTGCTGGAAGCCCATTCAAAATATGCAGAATAAGATCGTACTCACTGATTGCTTCACCCACAACAAGGAGTTGGTCTCCAATAGTTCTCATAACATCTATATAGTCAAGTATTTTTTTATCATCCTTTTTTGTGATGTATTGTTTTTTAGATTAAGTAGTTTAGCTTTTGACCTGCTGGCATAAATTCTCTCTAAGGCAAGCTAAAGCCCCCTTGAGGTTTCATACTGTAAAACTAAACCTAGCACTTTATCACTCATGGTTGACCTGAGCCAACTGAGAAGGAGTTGCTCACTTCTAATCCAATGTATGTATTGAGGGTTGAGTGAGCCATCTTCAATATTTTCAACTTGTTTTGCAGATGTATTGAGTATAAATTCACTTAGACCATGCCCAATAAGGGCTGGTACTACTTAGGCTTTCCATAGAATATGATTGTCTCTGTCCAATTTGATGGGCAGTGTTGATCTAAGAGTGTTAAAAAAGGATTTAGTTCGAAGGTAATTTGGACAGAATTTCCATGGCTCTCTCTGTTTTGAGAGTTTGAATCTGAGGACGCCATTAATTACTCTGATACCAAGCTAAACTTGAAAGAAAATAGAAGAGGGCTGAAAAGCTTGTTATTCAATAGCAGCAAAAGCAAAATCAATATATAAATGCATTACATCAGTAAAGAAGAAGAAGAAGGAATATTTGTTTGTTATAGGGGCACTACGTTAGCAGTCCAGAATTATACCACGTGTAAGCACAATATTCCCACTGAAAAACCATACTATCAACCAAGAAGAGTTGGCAGAGTGATGATGAATCTTAAGACCAAGCTGATGTGGAGCTAGCTGGTATGACAGGGCACCTCATTGACTGAGAAAATGACCAGGAAGAAGATGATGAACACTGCCACTAGCTAACTACCTTAACATATTAGGACATAACTCCCATTACTTAAGGGTGAGACGATTGCCCAATGAGGTGGTTTAGAAAAAAATGTTAGCCAGGGTTAGGATTGGAATGGACTCATGCGGATAATGCCTGATATCAACTTTTAAAACTAATGCCTCCAAGGTACGATCACTTCATTGCAGCACTAGGATTCGATCAAGATTTTCTCTTTCTGGAGGATTTGGATTGTCTCATGTTCTAAATGACCATGAGTATTGAAGAAAATTCCATGCATGGCAGTGTCACTCCACCTCAGTGAATCTCTCTCCCAAATCCTTACTTGACACCTCAACTGAGAACACCATGTCGCCAAGCTTATATCAGCACTACACTATGTTAGAAAACTCATATTAGCACAATACAATAGTGAAAAGTGTTACAACAGCCTGCTGACCCAATGCATTGGCTCATGCAAAGTCTTTCCAAGAAAATCATTGGCGTTTAGCATATAGCATATTTTCTCTCTTCTATTTTGTCATCTTGTATAGCAGCAAATTTCCATTTCCATTATTTCATTATTCATTTTCCTTTCTTGTATAAGCAGCAAGTCTATATAAGGTTGTATCATCATCATTTTGTAATTAAGCTTGACACTTTTCAATACAATACTATCATATTTTATTCTCTCAACTTGGCAATAGAGCCAGTGCTCAGCCTGCATCAAAGTCCTTTATTATGGCTTCTTCTCCTGCTACTACCACAACCAGTGTCTAAGCCACCATTAACATTGCTCTATCGATTTCAACGTAAAAAAGACACATGTTACAACCTTATGTCCTTACCAAACATGCTTCCCAACAACATGCTAACCTTGTTTATTAGATTAGATAGAAATAATTATGTTCTTTGAAAGTCTCAAATATTGTGTATAGTTAAAGCTTATGACCTAGAGCCTTATCTCCTTGGCATGGTGCCTGTACTAGATAAGTTCATAAAAAAAACTTATGCAGACACTCAAACTCCTACTGATAAAACAACTCCCACAATTGATTCTCCTTATATTTTGAATCCAATTACATTTCCTAGAGGAGAATGTATAACACCTCAGGTCTTGGATACTTTCATCTATCACAGAGGCCATGTTTGGCCACGTGTTGAGAGTCTTAACTTCACATGAAGTATAGAAATCCTTGAGGAAATTTTCACCAGCCAGTCTAAGGCAAGAACCCTCCAATTCATTTCAACTTCAAACTATAAAGAAGGGCTCTCTTTAATCAATGATTATATACTCAAAATGAAGGCTACTACAGATAGTTTTCAACAACTAGACATATAATAACTGATGAAGATCTAATGCCATATATCCTAGGAGGCTTGAAAAGTGAGTATTTCATGTTGCGGAGCCATGAAATGAGGATTGAGCAACTTAAAATTATTGGCACCATTGAAATCAACAATCCTTCAACAAATATTGCTAGCTACTCAAGACAGTATAACAAGAATCAAGCCTCATAGCTCTACACTCCTCAAAACTCTAATATGGGAGGCCATAATACCTTTAGAGTTTGAGGCAGAGGAAGAGGAATGAGTGGTGTTAGCCCAATATGTCAAATCTTCAGGAAACCATGGAACTATGCCTCAACATGTTACAATAAATTCAATCAGGACTTCTAATACTCAGAACAACAAAACAAGCAACAATATTCTTCAACTTCTAATGTCATCAACCCACTTTTGCATAGAAACCTCTTACAGCTTATTTCTCTTCTTCAAGTCCTTCTAATGATGCTTTTTGTACATGGACAGTGCAGCAAGCACTTACATTATTATAGATTTGGCAATTTTTTCTCTAAACTCTGACTATAAGGGTAAAAGTAAACTTTTAATTGGCAAAGGTGAGCTTCTTGACATCTCACATATTGGTCAATTTATCATAAACACCACTAATAATATTATCCCACTCACACTAGATCAAATTCTTTGTGTTCCTTTTGTTTTAAAAAATTTAATCAATGTTTCTCAATTAACTTACGACAATCCTTATTACAATTGTGTTTGACTCTGAAATCTATTTTGTGAAGCACTAGAGTTTGAAGAAAATGTTGCTGTAGGGTGTTCTTAGAGATGGATTATATCAGTTTTCCATATCAAAATACAAATCTGTCTCACCACGCTCAAGTGTTGTCTCACCATAACTATCATGTTTTTGTCCTTTTTAAATTCTAGTTTAAATTCCAAGAATAGTGCTAACCTTTGGCACCAAAGGTTAGCACAAATCTCTCCCCAAGTTCTAAGTCATGTATCTAGACTTGTATGAGGTTTGAATCTTAATGCAAGTAATTTTGAGTTCTATGATCCTTATTCTATACAACAATCTAGTTTTCCTTTACCACAATATTCTAGAACACAACCTTTTGAGATTGTTCATTATGATGTTTGGGGGCCTTCCCCTTCATTTTCCACTCAAGGACATATATACTACATTAGCTTCATAGATATTTTTACAAGGTACATATGGATCTTTCCATTAACAATAAAATTAGAAGCCCTTAATGCTTTCAATCACTTTCATGCTTACATTAACACGCAATTCACTGGTAAACTAAAGTAACTGATTGGGGAGGGGAGCGTAGAAAACTTTCTCTTATACTTAAGCAAATGAGAATCATTTTTAGATACCATTGTCCACACACCCACCAACAAAATAGTAGTATAGAAAGGAAACATAGAGATATAGTTGAAAAAGGACATTCCCTCTTAGTTCAAGCCAAGTTAATCCTTTTGGTCGTATACCATATTAACTTAATTCCTACATGTGTACTAACCCATCACACTCCCTATGAAAAGCTTTACTGTACAAAATGAGATTATTTCATGTTAAGAGTTTAAATGTGCATGTTTCCCTTTCCCTATACCCTATAACAAATATAAGTTTGATTTCCATTCAAAGAAATGTGTATTTCTTGGTTCTAGTCATCATATAAAGGGTATAGTTTTCCAGAACCTCTTTCTTGCAAAATTTTTGTTTCTAAAAGTATTGTCTTTAATGAATTTGATTTTCCTTACAATTCTCTAATATCATCTACCACTATTACCTCAACCTATCAGTACAAGAAAAACCATCAATTGCGACAGATATATGGCAACAATTGCTCCAACTGTGGCCAATTGTCGAAAAAGGGGAAGCAATTGCGACGGTTTAGCCAACCGTCATAATTATTTGTGTTTTACTGTCAATTTTATAGAAATTGTCGCCAAAGGGAACATATGGTGAGTGTTTGCCTAAACCATCACGATTAATTGCATTTTTTACTTTAATATTGTGACAGTGCAAAAGAAGCGTCCCAATTCGCTGAGCATCGGTGGCGGTTTATGCAAACCATCGTGATTGATTGCATTTTTATTTTCACATTGCAGAACCGTTGCAATTAACTGAACAATTATGACAGTTTTCATGAACCTTCTCTATAGAGCTGTTGGTTGGTTCGGTTATTGGTGATGTTTTGTCCAAACCATCACAAAGTGCTTTGAGGTGTTACTTAAACGGTGCCATTTTTACTTTTAATCAATATTGTGACGGTTACTTAGAACCGTTGACAATAACATCTATGTCGATAGTTTTTGAAATCGTTGCCAAAAGAAACCCTAAATTAAAAAGGTCCCAGCGTCTTTTTCCCCATTTTCTGACTTTCCCCAGCTCTCATTTTTGGCAGGCTCGCGATTCTTCCTCATTTTTGACAGACGATCTCAGCCCCGTGGTCCATAACTGTAGCTCAACTCCGTGGTCCTTCTTATCGTAGCTCAGCCCTGTGGTCCTCCTCACCATAGCTTAGCCCTAATCTCAACCCCGTGGTCCTCCATTCCATAGATCAACCTCGATATCTTCCTTCTTCTCCATTAATTTTCTTGATTTCTAGTATTCCTTTTATAATTTTTCATGTTTGAGCTTGTCATGTTCAAAGAAAAATTGGCTATTCTTGAGTTGACACATTATTTATTTTAATTCCGCACCTTGAAAAACAGATTTGCTTAAGGTGGTCCCTCTCTCTCCACCAATTTTTTTCCATTAAAGATTCTCTGTGCCCAAATCTAATCATTTTCAAAGCATTTGCTCTACATAGGCATTTTGGTATAGAAAATGCATTTCACACTTGGTTGGGGTTTAATATATTTTAAAGCAATTTTGTGATGGGAACACTAATAGACATTTTGATAGACTTAGTGGTGCGTAAAAAATGCCCAATTATCAAGTTACTTTGATAAACAACAAATGCATTCAGTTCTAGATTTTTTTGTTATGCAGACTGTAAAGGATTTTTCCCGCTAATCAAAGATTAAAGGGGGAAGTCTCAATAAAAGTAAAAATTACACGAGTATTAATGAGATAGAGGGAGATTTTAGGAGTCAGAATTTATAAGGAGTATATGTTCTACCTCATATATGCCTGAATTGTCTTGAATGTCCTCCTTTTCATTTAATACATTGGCCTTATATAGGCTTCTCAAATTATATGGATTTAATTAGAATAATTAATATAAAGGGAGGCACTCATTTCTCATCTATCTCGCTCAACCGTTAATCAATCACAATCATTTGATGATTTCTTATGACTCCGAGCCAATCAGTCACAGCCACTTGGTAGCCTGCCAATCTGTCTTGTTCGGGTCACTCAGCTTACCCAATTAATTACGGCTACTTGGTTGTTGGTCCCAACCCCTTTTTTTCTGTTCTTGAGGTGATGATTCCCCGTTCTTGAGGTGAGGATCATCCATTCTTGAGGTGATGATCATTTGTTTATGAGTGCCTCGCGACTTCAGCCTGTAACTCGGTTATACTTTTCTACCGCTTTCTGCGAGCCATAGGTAGGTCCTGTTTATCCACGTGGTAGTGGGTGTTTTTTACCTGTTCATTTGTCCCCCATTGCTCTTAGGCGATGCTCGTCGATGTGCAATGAATGCTCTCAACGTGAGTCTAATTTTGGGAGAGTGGAAATCTTTGTTTCACTTTTATTAATTTTGGATCCTATTTTATTTTGCAAAATATTAGGTGTTGCGCAATAAAAGTCATGTATTATTTTTAAATAATGAAATGACGTACCATCATTTCCTCGCTTCTAGTGTTGCTGACATGCTACTAAAAAATTTCATTGCGTCTTCATATCGTCTTTATCTCATCGTGATACGTGTGCATGTTGGTCTTGTTTTTCTTTCCCCATGCACGTCGTTTCATTTTATAGTTCTCACGTACATATATTTTTGTCCGTTGGGTCAGCTATCGTGTTGTCATTGGCTTGCCCATTTTTACGTAAGCCAACAGTAATCATTTCATTTTATCTCTTCCCTATGCGCCCGCCGCTTGCTCTTTTCGCTTTCAAATCCATTTAAACGTTTTGAACTTGATTTTGGCATCCGTAGCCTATATCACATCGGTTTCCCTCATTGTTTTCTTTTTATGCTCATTCCTAGCTTCTGTAAGTTTCCTTTCTTCCCTCATTCATCTTCGTTATTTCTTTTCTTCTCCCTTTTCTGTTTCATATTTCTTTCCATGGTAGCAATGGAGGAATATCCATTTAAGGTCACCATTCCATTAGTCAGAAATAAAAATGAATTCAACCGCTTCCTTGCCCTACACATTGACACTTTCCCACCAGACGTAGTCTATGGTTTCAGCGAGGGAATACTTAAATCTTTCTTGTGTAATCCTCCCTACCAAATTTCTTTAGCCCCAATGTAAATAGCATTAGGTTTAAAACTTCATTTCTCTCGTCTTTTCCAAGAATTTCTTAGTACTTTCAATCTCGGGCTAGTGAGAAGCGAGGGGGACTAGTCACTGATCTCCTGAGTGGGGATAAAGGTTTAGAAGAGGGTACCCTTCTTGTGCGTGGAAATTGGGGTGGCGACGGATGTTGAGTCGTTCCCCGAATTTGGGGAGAGTTCAGTAAGTGGCTGGAGCTCCCTTTTTTTATTTTTCCACTTCTGTTTTAACTTTTTCATCGTTGAGTTTATCTTTTCTAAATACTAACTTGTTCTTTGTTTTAGGCAAATAAGAACCTTGACAAGAGATCTTTTACCCTGAAAGAAGTGGTCGCGTGACTCTGTGTCACCTATAATTACCCAGAACTGGATTGGAGAGACCTTTTTGACCCAAGGAGAGAGATCAAAGTTGCAGTCGCGCCAGTTCCGGTTGTCGAGTGTGTTGCCCCATCATCTTCTACAATAGAAGTCCCTCGAGGCATCCATGTTACAATCCCCATTCCCACCTTCTGTGAAGCGGTCAAGTCAAGCTCTTCTGAATCTTCAGAATCAGTGCGGGAAGAAGAGGGATTTTCTCAGGAAGAAAGAGAGTGTGAGGCTCAATAGGAAACTACACAGAAGGAGGCAGACGAACAAGACACAGTTTTCTGTTCCACGTACAACGATCTTAAGATGTCCAAGCGTCTAAGGAGTAATTTGTGGGGGATACATGGTGACGGAAAATTCCAAAATATGGGGAATGCCAGCTCATTAGGTGCCGCTTCAAGGAATGTTGCTTCCCATATCCCTGATCTCACTAGCCCCATTACTCATCTCCCCGCCCCGGTTGTTGATGAGGTTCCCCCTGTTGCAGAGAAGACTATCGTGCCTCCTCCCTTGCTTGCTAAGAAGTTGGTCTCCTCTTCCTCTGGTTCTCCACATCTTTCTGAGGAGATGGGTGTCTAGAGGTGGTGGTGATACCCCACGGCTCCATCGGTTCGTGCTAACGTTAATTGAAAGACCCTCGCTCTTCACACGTGGTTGCGAAGGTGATCATGTCTAAGGTGGATGTTCTTGTACTCTCCCAGATGTCCATTCATGAAAAAGTTATCAGCCTGAGTCATGCTCTGATGTAGGTATTTTTATTTTCATCTTTTTATATCCTTACTTTTCTTGCGTAAATTTCTTTCCAATTTTGACTGACACTTTTCGTAAATGCCGTGACTTAACACAACAGACTTTAGGAGGACATTCACGCTTCTGAGGAGGAGGTAGCCAGTTGTAGGAGAAAGGTAATGGAGACCACCAAGAAGGTGGAGGGTGACCTTCAATGGATTGTTGCCCGTCTGACTTCTGAGCTTGACGTGGCCATGGCTAAACAGTCGAAGCTTGAGTGGTCATTACGGGAGGTAGAGAGGATCGCTAAGATAAGTCGGGAGACCCTGTCTATCGTTGAGGCAAAGCTGGATGAGGTTGAGGATGTGTTGGCTAAGTCACGTGAACATGAGGATGGTCTTGCGGCCGAGTAACAACCCATGGTCGATAAGTATGAGCAGATGGCCTATACAGTGGGTTACCGCGATGCCAAGATTGATAAACCTCCTCGTATGTCACTGGTCCCACGACCTGACGATTCTATTGATTCTGAGGCTGAGCTTCTTACTTCCACTACTGAAACGGTTGCTGATGTTACTCCCGGAGATGCAGAGATTTAGCATTTTTTTCTCTTTTCTCGCATTTTTATATTGTACTTTTTTATTTGGAATCATTTTATAATTTTCCATTTTTCAATGAAATGAGTCATTTCTTCAATATGCTCTCACTTCCTTTAACATTTAGTAATAAGTTTTTTTCTAGTATTCTTGACTGCTTTAGTGAAGTTCCATAAGTAATAAAAGATATTCTCCCCTTTTAATTTTTTTGATAGTTAAGTAAATTTATCAACTACTTAGTATTTTAAGCGTTTGGAAGTTCTCTCAAGAAATGTCTAGGCAAGAGTATGTTAACTCATTTTAACCGTTTTTTCCATTTATCGGTTGATTCCCTTCCCGTTTGCTGCAAGCATGCCTGTTTGGAATCACTTGCTTCTATGGTTTTTTCTTGTTTAGTTATGTTTCCTGAGTAAGGTTCTTGGGTTTTTCATGCCCCTAGTTTTTTTGGAGTAGGACTTATGAACTTCCTTTCTCAAGAACTTTTTATGCCCTTAGTTCCTTTTGGAAGTATGAATTATGAATTGGCCCTCCCAAAGACTTTTTATGCCCTTAGTTTTTTCTGAGAATAGGACTTATGAACTGCCCCTCCCAAGGACTTTTTATGTCCTTAGTTCTTTTTAGAAGTAGGACTTATGAACTACTTCTCCTAATGACTTTTTATGACTTTAGTTCCTTTTTAGTAGTGATTCTGCCGAGGAGAGAAGATTGGCGCCACTGTTTTTACGCAGAAAACCCTTGCAGGAAAAACCATGAGAAAGACATCTCATTATAACAGATTCTTACATTCTTTATACAATATATCTTTTTAGATGAATCGTGTTTCATGGTTTCTATAATTCCGTTCGCTTTTCCATTTTGAAATGATAATATCCGCTCCCTCCTATTTTGCTAATGATGTACATTCCCTACCAGGTCGGCCCAAACTTCCCTTCCATTTGGAAAATATTTCTGAGGACCACGTCTCTTGTTTGGAATTCCCATTTTCTTATCTTCTTCTAGAAATAAGATCTCTATTTCTAATTGTTGCAAGCCATTCTGATCTGGTCCACTTCCCTTCTTCCTTCTAGTTCATCAAGATCGTGTATTAAAGAGTTCTCCATTTTGTTGTTCATTTAGCCCAGATCTGATGGTAGGGCTTCCAATTTCTATGGGAATGACCACTTTTACTCCGTATGCTAATGCGAATGAGTTTTCTCTCATTTTCTCTCTCAGAGTTGTTCTTTATGCCCATAAGACCGGGGTAATCCTTCCACTTATTTCCCCTTGGTGGACTCCAGCCGTTTCTTTAGGTTGTAAAGTATGGCCCGATTTGATCTTTCTGCTTGCCCATTCCCCTGTGGGTAGTAAGGCATGGAGAAGTGATTCATGATCTTCAGATCCTCATAAAATGTTCTTACTAATCTCCCGGTGAATTGAAGTCCAAGGTCAGACACTCAGATCTGGGGGATCCCGTAGCTTCACACCAAGTTTTTCCATAGGAACCCTTTTACTTCTTCCTCACGGATTTTGTCAAAGGTTTCAGCCTTAATTCACTTAGTAAAATAATCTGTTGCTACCAATAAAAGTCACTTCTAGGTAGGCCATGGGGAGTGTCCAAAAAATGTCTAGGGCCCACTGCATGAAAGGAGAAGGACTAGCCATGATTTTGAGTTCTCCTGGGGCCATCTTTGCTACGGGTGCGAAGCGCTGACATTTGTCGCACCTTTTCACAAACTGTTTGGCATTTTGATGCATTCGGGGCTAGTAGTATCCTTCGTTCATGACTTTACGGACTAGTGATCAGCCCCTAGGGTGGATTCTGCATATGCTCTCATGAACTTTTGCCAACACATATTGGGCCTCTTTTTCTTGTAGACACTCTCGGTACGGTCCTGCAAACATTTTCTTATATGATACCCTATTAATCATCATATACCTGGCACCCTGTTATTGAACCTTTTTGGCAAGTAGTTTGTCTTTAAGAAGCATTTTCTCTTCAATTAGGTGAATTATGTCATCTTGCCAACATGGTTCTCGTTCTACTTCTACATCAACCACGTTATACCAGGGGAGCGAAGTTCTTGGCTTCTTTAGAATTTCTATGGGGATGTTCCTTTTGAAGATCCCAAATTTTCCTGGGCATCAGCGTGCCCGTTCTCATTTCTTGGAATTTTTTGGATTCCATATTCTTTTATTGTGCTGCGTAGATCCTACCCGTCATAAATAACTCATCACCCGTTGGTCTTTTGCTACATATTACCCCGTGACTTGTTTCACAATCAACTTGGAATCACAATTTTTTTTAGCATTAGTCACTTTATATTTGTGCAGCAGGGATACTCATGTGATCAGCGCTTCACACTCCACTTCATTATTTGACGCATAGAATTCGTTGGAGGTGGAGTGTTCTAATATTTCTCCAAAGGGAGTTTGTACTACCACCCCTGCTCCCGCTCCTCTACTGTTTGAAGCACCATCAACAAAGAGTTTCCAAATTTTGTCTTTTCCATGTGATGGGTTTCCCATTCAACTTCCCCTTCTTTGAAGTCTATCACAAAATCTACTAATGCCTGCGCTTTTATTGAAGTCTGGGGCTCGTAACTGATGTCGTACTGGCTTAGCTCAGTTGACCATTTTGTTATTCTCTCGCTTACCTCAGTCGAGTGTATGAGGCTTTTAATGAGAGAATCGGTTAACGCCTTGATGCTGTGGGCGTATAAATAAGGCCTTAGTTTCCATGCCACAGTTATAATGACCAGTACTAGTTTCTCCATTCGTTATATCTTGTCTGTGCCACTACAATACATGTTTCTATTTTCTTTCGTCTTATTTGATGAACACTGCACTGACTGCCCCCACAAAGATGGCTATGTATAACATAATATATTCACACAGAGTAGGTTTGGAGAGTAAGGGGGAGCAATTAGGCACTCTTTAACTTTGACAAAGCTTCGCAGTCTTCATTCCATCCGCTCACGGAGTTTTTCCGTGACCATTTGAAGAAAGGTTTGCATCTGTCTGTCGATCTGGAGATGAACCTATTCAAGGAAGCCAATCTTCCCGTTAACCGTTGGATTACTTTGAGGTTTCATGGGGACCTCATTTATGTCATTGCCTTTACCTAGTCCTGGTTTACTTCGATTTCCCGTTGTGTAATTAGGTGTCCAAGGAATTTTTTTGCCATCACTCCAAAAGTGCACTTCTCCGGGTTCAACTTCATGGAATTTTTCCTTAGAACAGAGAAGGCTTCTTCAACGTCCTAAATGTGGTCTTTCTGCTTCTTACTTTTGACTAGCATGTCATCGACATACACTTCCATATTCTTTCTGATCTGCTTGTGGAATACTTTGTTCACCAGCCTTTGATAGGTTGCACCTACGTTCTTTAGACCAAAGGGCATGACTTTGTAGCAATAAACGTCGTACTCAGTAATGAAATAGGGTTTTTTCCTAATAGGATTGGATTATTTTCACCTGATTGTAACCCGAGTAAGCATCCATGAAACTGAGAAGTTTGTGCCCCGAAGTGGTGTCTACCATTTGATCTACCCTCGACAATAAGTATCCGTCTTTGGGGCATGCATTGTTTAGGTCAGTGCAGTCGGCGTAGATCCTCCACTTCCCGTTCTTCTTTCGTACCATTACTACGTTAGCTAGCCATTCAGGGTAGTTTACTTCTCTGATGAAGTCCGCAGCCAAGAGCATCTCAACCTCCTCTTTGATCGCTTGATTCTGTTTAGGAGCGAAGCTTCTCTTCATTTGTTTCACTGGTTTCACAGTGGGATTCGTGTTCAATCTGTGGTAGATGATCTCTTCTAGAATTTCGGGTAACTTCTGTGCTGCCGCTGCAAATACATCCCTGTTTTCTCTTAGAAAATTTATCAACTTCTTCTTCTCATTTTCCTCGAGTCTGGCGCCAACGTTGGTTATTTTATGGGTCCCTTCTTCCAAACATACATGTTTGGTTTCTTCTCCCACCTCGTATCTCAGGCCGTTTTACCCATTTTCCTGTGATTGCTATAGATCTGCGGTTCTTTTTCCTTCAACCTTTTCTGTAGCCTTTTCCTTAGAAGATTCTAAAGTGGTCACGGAACAGATTCAAGTCATGGCCTGGTCGTCCTTTATTATTTGTACTCCCTCTGGTGATGCGTACTTCAACACTTGGTAGAATGTTGAGGGTACAACCTTCATTTTGTAGAGCCAGGTTCTCCTTAGGATTGCATTGTACGGGGAAACTATTCTCACTACCATGAACTTGGTCATATGGTTAAATGGATCTCCGTACACCTGGAGAGTCAGAGTTCCTTCCGAGTAGCTGATGGCTCCATTCAAATCGATTAGTAGCTGTGAAGTCCCTTGTAACTTTTGACCTCCCATGGACATTTTCTCCATGATCGCTCGGTATAGGATGTTTACTACGGTCCCATCATCAACCAAGGCCCTCCTCGCAGTTATCAACCTATATTGAAATGACGAGGGCATCATTGTGGTGTCCGTCATGTTCCAGATCGGAGTCATTGAACATTAGCGGTGAATCCTCGTTGCCGTTTAAGGACTTCTATTGATGTATTTCTAATATTGGCCGCTTGTAATATATCTTCCTTTCCTTCCTTGTCATCCCCTCTTGTTCTATTAGTGCTATAACCGTGTTGACGAAGCGGAGGGGATACTTTCCCTTATCCCTTATGTCCTCTTCTCGATTGTCTTTCTAAGTCTCACGTCTCTGTTCATCTTTTTTTGCAAATTGGCTAACATACCCTTCTTTGATCAACTGCTCAATGTAGTATTTGAGCTGAAAACAATCTCGCGTGTAATGTCCGTTGCTTTTATGATAAGAGCAATATTTGTTTTTATCTTTGTAGTTGTGTTCCTTGGTAAATGGGGTCGATCTTTTTAGCCAAGGTTTATCTTTAACTGTCTCCAGTATTTGATTGATTGGGATGGTCAATGGTGTGTAGATTTTGTCCCTCGGGTGGAATCTGTCAAAATCTCACCTTCGATGGGTATTACTGTTTTGTTGGACTTTCTTCCCATCCATTTTTTCTGTTTTGTCATGTTTCCTTCCTTCAAGTCTTACACTTCTTTCCCGCTTCTGCGGTTCTTCTTCTTTTTGTTCAATCGTTCTTCGCATGCTCCTCTTCTTTTCCTCTAATGTAATATAGACCCACACCCATTGGAAAACTTCAGCCATAGAAAGGGGCTTCACCTTGAATAGGTCTTCGAAAAAGGGTGACTTTGGGTCTAAACCTTGTCGGAAGGACAGTATGGCGAACCGTTCGTCGTAGTTCTCGACCTTGACCATTTCTTTTTTGAAGCGGTGAGTGTATTCCCGAAAGGATACCTCTTCCTTGGTGGAGATCATCATTATATGTTTTGAGTCTTCCATGAAGGTATGGTACGTTGAGTATTGTTCTATGAAAATGGTGGACATGATAGCGAAGCCCGTGATCGAGTGCATCGATAAGGAATGGTACAACTTCAAAGTCATCCCATCTAGACTGGTAAGGAACATTTTGCATATCAATTTGTCATCATGTTGGTACAATGCCATGTCTTGTCTGAATCGTCGAAGATGGTCTACAGGATCAGACTTCCCTTTGTAGCATTTTAATCTTGGCGTAACAGATTTTTTGGGTACGGCTACTGCCAGGACTTCTAGGCTTAATGGCGTCCGGATAAGAAATTCAAGGTCATTTTTTCCCGTACTCCCAAGATTCCTTATCTCCATCATCTCTTAGTCAAAAAGCTCTTCGATTAATTCATTTAACATGACTCTGGATTGTCGAGCTTCTCCCGTAGTCTCCTTTACAAAGTTTTGTGACTGGACTTCTTCTTCCCGTCGCATGTTTTTGCTATTCTCACTGTCCCCTTGCCTTCCATCCGTTGGTTATCCTTGGAGGGGGTTTCCTGTTCATTATCATTTTCCTATTTGAGGTCATTCACCCGCTCGCTGACCTCTACCCGCGTTTTCGTGAGTGCCTATTGTAGTGTGTCAATCTACTCTTGCACATTCTTCCATGCATTATGCATTGCTTCAGTGTTCCTCCTTTCCAACTCATGCATCTTGTTTAGGATTGTCTGCAACATTTATGTGGGCGGGTTTGGTTGATCTGCATTCTCATCTTCATTTTTGGGCCTGTTGTCTTCATTTAGAGACGTGTTGGATCTGGTTTTAGGCATGTTTTATGATTTTATGAGCTGGGTCTCTTGAGATTTTTTCTCGCTCTCAATTAAATCACCAAAATGTAAAAGATTTTTTACTCTAATCAAAGATTAAAAGGGGAAGTCTCAATAAAAGTAAAAATTACACTTGTATTAACGAGATAGAGGGAGATTTTAGGAGTCAGAATTTATAAGGAGTAGATGTTATGCCTTGTATATGCCTGAATTTTATTGAATGTCCTCCTTTTCATTTAATACATTAGACTTATATAGGCTTCTCAAATCGTATGGATTTGATTAGAATAATTAATATAGAAGGAGGCACTCATTATGCTTAGGGATGACAACCATTTGTCAGAATTTTTTCTACTCGGTATGGGTTCCTTTGCCTTCTCATTTCTCATCTGTCTCGCTCAGCCGCCAATCAATCATAACCACTTGATGATTTCCTGTGGCTCTAAATCAATCAGTCAAAATCACTTGATAGCTTGCCAATCTGTCTTGTATGGGTTACTTAGCTCACCCAATTAATTACGGCTACTTGGTTGTCGGTCCGAACCCTTTTTTTCGTTCTTGAGGTGATGATTCCCCGTTCTTTAAGGTGATGATTCTCTATTCTTGAGGTGATGATTTCCCATTGTTGAGGTGATGATCCTTTTTTCTTGAGGTGATGATCATCCGTTCTTGAGGTGATGATAATCTGTTTATGACTGTCTCACGACTTCAGCCCGTAACTCGGTTATGCTTTTCTACCACTTTCTACGAGCCATAGGTAGGTCCTCTTTATCCACGTGGTAGCGGGTTTATTTACTTGTTCACAGACATTGAGTGGGGTAAAAAGTTGTAGTTTTCTAATTGATACCAAGTAAAATTGGGGTAAACAGTAATTGTAGGATATAATTCACAATATGTAGATAATGAGCTGTTGTTTCTCTATAGCTGCCTGCATGATGTTTACTTAATTGCTTTATGTACTGAAACATACTTCCATGAGGCATATAGAATGATAAAGAGTACATTATCCTTTGTAATACATATGCAGAAAACTCAGGTATATTAAATTTAAAATCTTCTTTATTGTGCTTATGGGTTCTTGATGGAACAAAATATTAAAAGACCTTTAACCACATATAGTAAAGAGTAAGTGGGTTTTATCTTCATCTATACCTATCTTTCTCTATACCTGTAAATAATTATGAGTGAGTTTAGGCTAAAAGGTGCAGCATTAGCTTTGATTGTTTTGTTTGTTTGGTCTTCTTTAAGCTTTAAGATTTGTAATAGATAAGAGTTGGATTACAAAACTAAGATTTAGCAAGGCATATCAAGATGGAAAGGATCGGGTGATGAGTATATATCGTGTCCTTGTAACCGTTGTGTTCATTGTTGTCATAAGACTAGAGACGTCATACATGAACACCCGATATGTAATGGGTTTATAAGTGGTTATACCTGTTAGTATTTTCATGGGGATTCAGTGTTGACTACTTCATCTGTGATGGATACGTTATCTGAAGTTATTGCTAATAATAGGACTCACGTAGAAACACCATTATCAAGTCAAGAAGATGATAATGATATGCATGATTTGTTGTATGATGCTTTTGGTAATTTATTGACCAATAAACGTGGTTCAGACGCTATTCCATCACAACAACTGGTTGATGATGTAAATGAAAGAATGAGAGAATTTGGTGCTGATTTTAATTGTATATAAAATAAACTAACTTTTATTTCTCTATCATAAATATAAAACAAAGAAAGATGTATACCAGTTATTTTTCTAATTGTAGCCTCACATGAGCAGAAAGATGAAACTTATGTAAATAAAGAGACTACAAATGTTACTGTAAGTATAAGTTATAATATGTATACCAGTTTTTTAAATTATTATTAAATGTTTACTCATACTAAGTCTTAATTTTGTATTATAAGTGAAACTTAAATAGTGCATGAGTCAACTTTTAGATGGTGATTATGATCCAATTTCAACAAATGACAGAGCATCCTGGACGAGTGCGCGTGCATTAGGACTCAGGGCAACTCCATCTATAGTGTTCTCGCGTTACCATGGGGAATCGTCCATGCAATATTCTTCCTGTTATCTTGAGTTAGAATTTCAACGTACACGGGTAGCTGAGTTGGAGGATCAATGCACATAAGTGCCTCAGTTGGAGGCTGAATGTTCAGAGATGTGTGCTCAATTTGCACTGGTGGAGACTGAATGTTCAGAAATGCGTGCTCAGCGAAGCTTACTTATGAAGTTTATGTATGACTCCCGTAAAGACTAAGGTAGGCTTTATATGTTCAATTTTATTTAAAACTTATGAAATACTTTGTTATTATGTATTTTAATACTTTAAATTCATTGGATAATTTGTATTGATAATCTATTTTCACACTTTGAGTTCATTAGATATTTTGGATATGTAATTAATGATTTAATGTTTGATAATTATGGGCCTTGTAATTATGTAGAATGATACTGTTATGATTGTTGTGGACATATATATATATATGATGTCAAAATTATTATATATGCAAGATTTTTTAGGAATTTGTAGAAAGAAACTGCAATAAAGTAGTGCTTTTCGCGACGGTTTGGAAACCGTTTTGAAAATATGAAGGATGACTAAATAACAACGGTTCATTAACCATCGGGATAGAATTCTACCACGACGGTTTGCTAACCATCACAAAAAAACTGTGAAAACAACAAGCGCGATGGTTTGTCAAAATAGTCGGGATACGTATCTACGGCGACGTTTTCTAATCGTCATAATTGAGAAAAATATCACCGTAGATGTATCTTTCACGACGATCCTCTGATGGTTGACAAAATCATTGCCAATTCAACCTGACGGCGGTGATCCTTGACGATTTTTGAACTGTCACCATGGCTTTCGCAACGGTTGAAAACCGTCACCATAGACTGTAAAAATCGTCGACGTTGATAGCTTTTCTTGTATGTGTATGCATTGCTTTCTCCCCTGTTTTGTCATCTTCATAAGGATCATCAGATAATTCCACCTCAGACACAAGTGCAACAACTTCTCTCTCCAACTTTTTTCCACCTCAGCATGGTAAGTCTTCATCACGTAAATTTTCTTCATCCTCTAATTCTTCTTACTCAATTCCAACATATATTGTCGCCTTTGCTTCCCATTCCCCCTCCCTCATATAAAAAAGGCAATCAGATTCCCCACCCCCTCCTATTGCACATTCTTTACATCCAATTCACCAGGTGTAAAATACGCTCTTTAAGGAAAAATATGTTTACTTCTACCCTCAGTCAGCCTACGGAACCAAATTTAATAATCGAAGCTCTTATTACCTTTAATGGAAAGTTTCCGTGACTGTTGAGTACAATGATTTAGTTCTAAATCAAACATGGTCATTAGTGCCTACTGTCTTTGATATGAAAATTGTTTCTACATACAAGGTATGAAACAATGTTTATGACTCGACCTCCAGTTTCAAGGGAAAATCTAAAATCATGTAAACTACATAAAGCTCTCCACGACTTAACACATGCCCCAAGAGCATGTTTTGAAAAGCTGAAGAATGCTTTACTTGGCTGGGGTTTCCACAATTTTATTTCAGACTCCTCCTTGTTCCTTCACTTCTCCAATGGTCCCATTGCCATGGTTCTAGTATATGTTGATAATTTACTCATCATAGGAAGCAGTCTAACACTTATTACTACTATCATCAACAACTTGATAACACTTTTGTTCTATAGACTCTTGTTTCTATTCAGTATTTTTCATGGTTTTAAAGCTTACAGAAATCAAGAGGGCATTTATCTAACTAAGACCAAGTATGCAAATGACATAGAAAAATGGTATGTGCAGAGACTCAATGGAAGCCGTTCTAACAAATGGAGTTCATTCAAGAAAAGAGTATTTTAAAAAAAGTTATAGAATTAGAGGAACTCTTCCTCTTGAACAAAATGCTAAAGGAATACCCGGAAACACATCTACAAAAACTTCCAAGAATGTATTTGCGTATTTTATTTACTTGTGCTCAGATTATTAACTAATAACGAGTAGCTTAATAATGAGTGCGTATTGAAAAAAATGTTCCATCATATATAGTGAAATGATACTCAGGGTTCTCACGAAAGAGAATTTTTTAATTAAATTCTAAATAGTTGTTTCTACCATGTTGTGTCAAATTCTTCATCAAATATCACATGTCAAACTCAAATAGCAATCCAACACCAACTCACTGTTGTTGGACAACCTTCTCTCTATAGAAGCCTCATTGGTTCCTTGCAATATCTCACCATGACCAGATCAGACATCTTTTGTTGTCAACAAGCTTAGCCAATCTTTGTTGATCCTACAACAAGCAATTGGAAAGCCTGGAAAAGGCATTTTAGGTACTTTAAGGGTACCCTTGAGCATGGTCTTCACTTCATTGTTGCCCCATGACTATCCTTTTTTCTTATCTAATGCAGACTAGGCTTAACTCCCTTGATGATAGAAAATCCACCACTAGTTTCTGTGTTTTTCTTGGTAACAATCTTCTCACTTGATGCTCTAAAAAGTAAACTGTAGTTGCAATATCCAACAATGTATCAGAGTAAAGAGCTCTTGATCTAGCATCCACTATCATCATTTGGCTTGTCTCTCTCTTTAAGGATCTTTACATACCTCTTGTCTCTATTTTTGTCCTATGGTGTGACAATTAGACTGCTAAATCTCTAGCCGCAAATCTTATATTTCACTCTAGAATTAAGCACATAGAAATTGATGTGTATTTTATTAAAGATGAAATTCACTCAGAGGAACTTAAAGTTAGACATATATCCTTCTGTTCTCAAATTACAGGCCATTTTACAAAACCTCTTGCTTTATCTCAGTTCAACACTCTATGTTGCAAGCTCAATGTCCCTGAGTTGCCATCTCGCTTGAGGGGGCATTGAAGCAAATTCCATGCAAGTAGTGTCATTCCACCTCAGCGAATAATCCTCTCAAATCCTTGATTGACATCTCAGCTGAGAACACCACCTTAGCAAGCTTATATCAGCACTACACCATGTCAGCAAGCTCATATTAGCACAATATAGCATTGCGGAACTGTTATAATATCCTGCTGATTCAATGTTAATGATTGGCTCATGCAAAATCTTTCCTAACCAATTATTGGCTTTAGCATATGGCATCTTTTTTCTCTCTTCTATTTTGTCATCTTGTTAACAAATTGCGATTACTGTTATTTCATTATTCCTTTTCTTTTCGTGTATAAGCAACTAGTGTATATAAGGCTAATCATCATCTTCTTGTAATTAGGCTTGACATTATTAACATAATACTCTCATATTTCATTCTCTCAACTACGAGAGAGTGTAATCTTAGTGAAATCTTGAGCATTTGGAATATGTTTTCATGGTTGAGATTTGTTCAACACACAAATCTAATTTTTTTCAAGAACTTTCTTTCTATATAAAAATTGATTTGGACCTTGAAAAATGAAATCAGTGACCCTATTCTAATATAATCCCATCATGCTCACTTTAAACATGAAGGAACCATGATCCCTTAGTTAATCCAAAATAACTTACCCGAGGAACTGGAAAACCTTATATAGACAATTGGATGAAGTTCGCATTTGCAACATTGTTGTTCATATGAGTTTATATATACTCGTGAAGAAGAATTCAAGACATAAAATTGATTGGAAGAAAGGAAAATTCTATGTTAAAATCATTTTGCGACAACGCGGTGAAAAAGAAAAATAGCACAGATAGAATAAAAGCAGAAAAATTCTCTCTCCTCCGCTCTCTCGCGTTATCTTTCTTTTAATTTGATCAAGGTTGTCGGCAGTTTATGACCTCGACAGCTAGAAGTTCGAACTTTTAGGGTTGTCCGCGCGTCTAGATGGCCCGGATCAGGCCGACTACCAATTGCAAAAAATAAAGTTACATATATACATGTGTGTGTGTCTTTTCTTCAGTTTGCTCCTTGTTTGGCATCCATATTAGACCATATTAGATCGAACAGCTCCAAATGAGTAAACTGCCCTAGGTAGTTGGTGATCCCACGACGGATAAACTTTACCGTAAAATGATCCGTTTCAAAACCAATGCACTGAAAACGGAAGACATGTATCATTGGAATTATTACCCTTCCAATATAATGTCCAAATAAGCTACTAGTAACTATTCATTTCTAATGCTTCAATGGCCATCACATATTTCTCTGGCCCCATACCAGACCTTGAACCAACGTGTGGCCAATAGTCCTATTTGGTTTCTTGAGAGAGATATCAATAATATGCATTTTATGATCCTCTGCAGTGGGATAAGGATCTTTTGCAGAGGCGAAGTTCAATCACAGCCGTCCACAGAGATATGGACGGCTGTGATAAAAAATAAAAAGTAAAAAAAGAATTTACTTTCTGCTCAAGTAAAGTTTCACGCGATCTAAACAGTTCAAATCTGATCGGACTACTCTCAATCGAAAAACTGCCGTCCCTGCCTATTTGGATACCAACAGTAAAAAATCCTAATTCTTTTCATTATAGCCGTTCTCAAATAAGCATAATCAATGAGACAAAGTTAAAGTGAATTAATTTTATGAGCAATCATGTATTCGCACCAATATTTACACAACAAATCAGAATGCCCACTACAAAGAATATGATGGAGATTATCTCTTTTTAATCTTAATCACAATGAACTAAATTTTAAGCATTTACACGTTCACATAAAATCCATCAAACTTGTTATCATTAGATTACATTTTATGAGCTTTTCTGTACTCATTTACGTTGTTAGTTGAGGTAGATGGTTAATAAATATGAAGGGCGAAAAAGCAATTGCCCTTTTTCTTTGCGTATGAAATATTAATTCCACTGGTGTAGATATGTGTTTGAGTGGTCATATTTTCAATCTGTTAGAAACATTTTCGAAACACGTCCCTTAATGGGGAAGTTGCAACAATTAAAGAGTTATGAGTTTCAAAAAGATAATTGTTCATGGAAGTTGCAAGAACTTGAATGGGCTTGGATTTTTCATTTGGATGAAAACTCTCCATTCTTTTTCTCAAGTGACAAAGAACAAGAGTTCTGAAATACTTGTTCATTACTTTGTGTTACCTCTCCAAATGAGGGTTTTGGATAAACATGGGCTAATAACCTCTCCAAAGTTCCATTCTTCCACTGAAGGTATAGTTGTAAATGTTCAAGTTCAATAAAAAAGATTCCAACCCAGTCTTAATGTAATCTCCTTTTTATGAAGTAACTCGAACAAACTAGAGTATTAACTAACTTGATTAACTAGAAAACTAGCACAATCCAAGTGAATATATTAATGGCCACTAATATAATGACAACTCATCATTACATACTAACTAAACAATATTAGTTAGCTAACACCCCCTCAAGCTCAAACTAGTGTTGGCAAAAGCCAACATGAGTTTACTCAGAATGAAGAAAAATGAGTAAAGGAGATGGCCTTAGTAAACATGTCAACAATTCGGTCTTGGCTGGAAATGAAATGAACACAGTAGGCGCCTTATGTACCAGTTTTTCACAAATGTAGTTGTTTTAGCTGAAAACTTCAACATTACAAATGTCGACCTCTCTTGTTAAATATGGTGGTGTCGTATGGGATCTTTCCTTTCTGTGGAGCATCCTCCTTTTCCTGGGTGGATCTCCTCACGATCTCGATGTCTACAAAACACATACAAATAACCCTATTGGCGAGAAACTGGGGTGGTTGCCTCACCTAAGGGCCTTCGATGCCTAAGTCATTAGATTGTCAATATTACAACATAAAGTCCTTCCGGGGAGAAGGGAGTACATTTTTTGTTAATACGTCGATATATTTACACCTGAGTCCTTGTGTATAAAGAATCATGTCGAAGAAGCCTCCAAAGGCGCGTTGGGGAAGTTTTCCGGGACAAAAATTTGTCTTGACTAGTGGTGATTGGATGAAAAGAAGGTAACATTTGACATAAATTAGTTGGTGGATTTAAGTGTTGATGCGCCCATGAGGTGACCAGGCGAGGGCTATCCTGTACATCATCCGTGGTGATTGGATTGGTCGAATGCTCGTGTTTAGGAAGGAGTACTACCTCGATCGTTACCCTTGACGGATAATGATTACCCCATACTCGGGGTCATCTGAGCTCTGTTAATGGTTTTTACCCTTTCCTTTCTGTAAACTTGGATTTGTGTGACTCGAGCTCTCTTGAGACTGATTAAGTGAGGTCGATCTTCCTCCTTGAGAACTTTCCATTATCTTAAGCTTCTTTAACATGATGTGTCACAGCACACATCATTATGTCATTGAAGGTTAGAAAAACACTCATAACAGTTGCCCCCAGTCGAGGACTTGGGTGGCCTCACTCGCCCACGTCCAAAGACCTCATTATCCAAGCTCATTATCCGAATTGTCTTTATACAGTGATAGACTGGGAGTTTTCACTCATCCTGAGTTTTCCATACGTATTCAGAGCTTTCCCCTTAGAGAGGATAGCATCGAATGAAATAAATTACCTTCCCGATTCTATTGTGTGTCGCTTCATCCTTTTTTAGAGTTAATGTCATCGATCTCTCGGGAATAGAGGCATTATCAACACGTAAGGGAGCCTGACTTATTGATGTGCCACTTCATCGGGATGCGTCGTTTCAATCCTATAGTTGATTAGATGATGTTTGGTTTCCCAAAACATTTTTTTCGGTTTATCAAACGTTCGCTTTCCAGCCGTTCAACGGTTGTCATCATGGTTGGCGTAAATTCCCCCATTAAATGGGTGATTTTTCTCCTTTCTCTTCTCATTTCCTCCGTCTTCACTTCCTTAAAAGGGCTGAAATGGAGTGAAATTTTCATTCTTGCCTCCACTTCCTTTCTCTTCTTCATGGAAGTAATCATTTCCCTCATGGGGCCTCATTTGTTCTTGAAGAGAGGGGGCTTCCTCTTCTAATCTTCTTGACTTTCCTTTTAATGGTCGTCATCTTCCACTTTGTTGGCCTTTAAATGTCACACTCCAAAGTCACTGGCGCACTGTTTGCGGTGATTTCGCCTTCGCCATGCCCGTCCAGCAAACTTTTTGTCTGCGTTGGCCGCTTGCCCATGGTTGTAGGGTTGTTGCCCTTAATAAGGGCCTGTAATGTGGCTAGCAGCCTTGTTTGCGCCAGGGAAACTTTCCAGGCTACCATCTTCTCCTTGTCTTTACTACCTTCACCCTTTCGGACCACCAGCCGCTTGCCACAGTGCACTTTGGGAGAGTGTAATCTCTTGCGATCACTCTCTTTAAGGTCGCCTCAAATTTGTTAACGGGTACCACCTTTTTCTCTGTTCATAAATTGGAGAGATTGAAGCCTTCTTCAACCTCAGCTCAAAAATCAGTTACCGTCCGTGGTTTGAATTCTATCTTCTAGAGCAGAACAACTGGAGACCTCAAAATAATTCACAAGCCTTGGAGATCCTACAATCACCAGCCCCGACGTGGGGGGTCTTTTACTTTTAAGTTAGCCTAGGAGTGGCTCGCCCCCTTAACCAAGGATATTTTTGTACCTATGATTATACTTATAATCCTCTATTTATTAATAAAAATAAACTTCCTTTACCTCTGACTCCTTTATTTATCTCTATTTTTTCATATTTCCTGTCGCGAACATACCTCAAGTAGGTAGAGTTTATTTTTCTTCAGTCATTCTTTAACTTGGTTTGGACGAGACCTTTATCTTGAGTTGTGAAGTTGTCTGACTTTTAAGTCGATCGTTGCTTCCTACAAACTTTTATTGACCTGAGCTTGTGATCCCAAGTTGGAGTGGGCCTCAAAGGGCCTTGAAATTTTTAGTGATCTTGATCTTGTCCAACGGATTACCCCATCTGTAGGTCGGGGGGTCCTAAAGAACTGTCACTACCTTTAAGAAGTCTTTAGTCGAGCATGCTTCCTTCTAAGCCTTTTCTAGGGCTGGCGAAGCAGATTGAATTTCCTCGAGTTTTGCTAGAGGACCTTCCCTTCATTAACTATCCATGTGTCATTATTCTGGATAAATCCTTGAGCTGAAGCGCTCTTCAGAGGGCCTTATTCTGAGCTATATGGTTCAGCAGACATCCTTACTCCTGGTGTCGAGATTTCCTTTGTTAAGGCTTTTCCTTAATTCTATTGGACGAGCGTGAATGTCTAGCAATTATTATTTTCTTGGCTATCTAGTCCGGCGTGCCTGCCCTAGCTAGGCCCTTGACCCCATTTATGAGCTAAAGTAATCGGCATATATCTCTTGTCAATATCGAGCCAGGCTTATCTGCTATGGCTAGATCATTGATCCCGTCTGCGAGTATGAGTGCTTGATAGACATCACTTGTCGATACCTAGCCAAACGTGTCTGCTCTCACTAGATCCTTGATCTCTGTCTGCGAGCATGAGTGCTTGGTAGACATCACTTATCGATATCTAGCAAAACGTGTCTACTCTGGCTAGATCCTTGATCCCGTCTGCGAGTATGAGTGCTCGACAGAAATCTCTTGTCGATGTCTAGACATGCATATTTGCTCTGACTAGATCCTTGATCCTGTCTACAAGCATGAGTGCTCGATAGAAGTCACTTGTTGATACATAGACATGCGTATCTACTCTGGCTAGATCATTGATCCTGAATGTGAACATGAGTGCTCGGTAAACATCACTTGTCGATATCTAGCCAGGCATGACAGCTCTCACAAGATCCTTGATCCCTTGTGCGAGCATGAGTGCTCAGGAAACATCGCTAATTGATATCTAGCCTGGCACATCTACTTTGGCTAGATCCTTGATCTCGTTTGTGATCATGAGTGCTCGACAGACATCACTTGTAGATATCTAGCTAGGCGTGTCTGCTCTGACTAGATCCTTGATCTCATCTACGAGCATGAGTGCTCAGAAGACATCTCTTATCATATCTACCTAGGTGTGTCTTCTCTGGCTAGATCATTGATCCCGTCTACGAGCATAAGTGCTCGACAAACATATTTCTCGATATCTAGCCAATCGTATTTGTTATGGCTAGATTTTTTATCTCGTCTGTGAGCCTGAGTGCTCGGTAGACATCACTTGTCAATAACTAGCTAGGTGTATCTGCTCCGGCTAAATCATTGATCACGTATTCGGGCATGAATGCTCAACAAACATCACTTGTCGATATCTAGGCAGGCGTTTTACTCTTGCTAGATCTTTGAGCCTGTGTCTGAGCATGAGTACTCGACAGATATCTCTTGTCGATATCTAGGCAGGCGTGACTTCTTTGACTAGATCTTTGATCCTGTCTGTGAACATGAGTGCACGATAGACATCATTTTTTTGTTTAATACCTACTGGTGGACTGAAGAACCTCACTAGTCATCACTTTTTAATTAATTTTGGATGGTGGGATGGAGCACCTCACAATCATCACTTTTTATTTAATGCCGACTGGTAGGCTGGAGCACCTCACCAGTCATTACCTTTTGATCTTCTATCATACGTCGTAGAAAAGTTGTTTGCTTCCTTTCATCCGATAAATGTAGCCGAGTGTAGAATCTTTGTTATCTGTTACTCTTTGGTGTTGATCGTTCTATCAAAGAAACCAATTCCTAAAATAAAGCCAATGCAATTTATGTGCATTTATTAAATTCATACTCTGGTCTTGGTGTTTCCATTATGACGGGAGCATCTCAGAATCAGAGTTAGCTCCTTGATCTAGTGGGCGTAAGCTGTAGGATGCCAGTAAGGGAAGTCAGGCTCCTCATTCCCCAAGCTGCAATTCCATCCCTTGCTGGGTCTGGTACATTCTTCCTTTCGAGATGCATCTTCGCATCTATGGCAAGACCTTCTGAGCTTCGCATTCTGATCGTAGAAAGGTATGGGTTTGTCCTGATCCTTCCTCACTGTTAGCTCATTTGCCTTGTTTGGAGGCGTTAAGGGGGGACTACGTTGGCATCCCTTGATATTAAGAGTCTAGTCCCCTTAGAGGCTAGTGTAAAAAGTCTGGTCTTAACCGTGGCACCAAATTAAGCTTAGCATGTGGGTCCGTATACCAATTTCAGTTAGATCTATCATCCGTCCATTTTCTCTGAGTTGGGATGCAGGGACTGGGAGCTGGCTTGCCTAGGTTCGCATTAAACCCGTGGTGGGGGGATTGGTGCGAGGCTCTGTATTTTAACTAGGGATGTTCCCAGCCTCGTTTACTAGTGCACTATGGTCTTTCTTCACCAGTGATGGAGTTTTGTAAAAATTTTGGTAGCTAAAAAAGGGCACCAAACATATCGAATGGAGGGTGGTCCATCGATGCTTTCATCCACCTTCCACTATTACTCATATACTACCCCCCAGAGAATCTTTTAGGGGCCTGCGCCTTCGTTCACGACCCAACGACTTTATTCTCCTTCTTCATCTTCTAAGGATGACCCCTAACCAGAATATTACAAAGGGGACACTCGAGCTTTTCCTGGGGGTGATCTCCGTGCAAGAGACACTCATGACTTAAGAGGTTGCTGGTAACCCTTTCCTCTTTTTCCAGGTTGTATCAGAAGTTACAACCATCATGTCCTTCCTACTTTGTTGGGTAGTCATGAGGATGTAGTGAGTGCCTTTTCTGATTGAGGGAATGGTGAATCTTCCTTTTTATCTTGGACTTCATCGGCATAGGATATTAGACCATTTTTTCCTTATGAAAGAGGCAGGGACGGCTTGGCGCCAACTATCTTAGCCGAAAACTTCAACAATATAGATGTCAGCCTTTTTTGTTAAATGTGGTGGTGCTATACGAGATCTTTCCTTTCTGTTAAGGATCCTTCTTTTCCTGGGTTGATCTCCTCGCAACCTCGACGTTTGTAAAACACTGACAATGAACCTTAAAGGCAAGGAACCTTGGGGTGGTTTCCCCGCTGAAGGACCTCTGATGTCTAAGTCAAGCAGATGGTTGATATTCTGGAATAAATTCATATAGGGGAAGTGGGCATGCCTTTTTTGTTAATACATAGATATATTTATACCTGAGTCCTTGTATAGGAGGATGCATGTTGAAGAAGCCTTCAAAGGCCTGTTGGGGAAGTTTCACGAGATAAAAACATGTCTTGACTGGTGTTTATTGGATGGAAAAGAAGTGACCTTTCACATAAAGCTGGCGGATGTTAAGCGTCGATCTGCCCATGATGTGACCAAGCTTAGGCTATCCTATTATTCTACCACAGCAATTGGACCGGTTGAATACTTGAGTTTAGGAAGGAGTCCCACCTCGATCATTGCCCTTGACAGGTAATGATGACCTTGTACTCAGGGTCATCCGATCTCTCTTCATGAGTTTTACCCTTTCCTTTCCGTGAGCTTAGGTTTGTGCAACTTGAGCTCTCGAGAGACTAGTTGAGTGAGTTCGGTTCTCCTCCTTGGAAACTTTCCCTTGTCTTAAGCTTCTTTAACATGACGTGTCACAACACGCGTTGTTGTGTCATTAGAGATTGGGAAAACACCCATAACAGTAGTGATGATCAATATGAAATATGTCTGCTATAAGCATAAAAAATTGGATTGGATGACAAGGCCATGGCTGACTAATGTAAACAAAAGCTTTGGAGGCTCACTAATGTAAACATGTAAGTCATATAGGATGTGTGTTAACGAATTTAACTCTACTGCTGTATTGGCCATAGCTCGACTTAGCTTCAGTGGATGAACAGGCAACAACAAGTTGTTTCTTTCTCACTTTTGCATTTGTTAACGTTTTTTGTCTAACTGGTGTTATTTTTCATTCTCGCATTTGCATTTGTGTTTCACGCAACTCCAACATATTTTGCATATCTCGCCATGAATTTTCATATCTGTGAATCACGCAACTCCAATATAGTTGAATCACGATCTCAACAGTCGAGGTATTGTCTGGTAATTCAAACTCATTCCTTTGGCATATCAAAGATTATAACTAACTAAGTCCAGTTGCGTATTCATATCAGGATTAAGGTAGTTATAAAAATACCCTTGTAGGTGTGACAATTAGATTTAGAGCTAGATAAATGTATTTGCTCTAAACTAATTGGTTATTGGTCCATTCAACATAGTATCAGTTAAGTATAAGACAATTTGATGGTAAAAATTAACTTTCAATCATCTTGTAGTCCACAAATTAGGGAGTATAGCCAATCTAGTACCTCTAGAAATTCATTTTTTGAATCATCCATTAGTAATGATCAAAGTCTTAGGATTCAACATTTAGAACAAGAATTGAAGAAATTACAAATTAAAAATTTAAGACTTAGAGGCATCCCGACAAGTTCTCAAGTTAGTCAGCCAGTCTTTGATAATAAGTCTGATCAATCTGATGAAGTTGAAGCACCCTTTGGATCGGATTTCCAAGGAAGCCTTCATTCTGTCAATCCTAAACTCTTAGTTCTGAATATAGGAACTTTAAGTCAAGAAAATAAACCAGATTGGAAAGGTCTAACCCAACACAATAATGACCCAGCCAATCTAGATAGACGTATTAGGTTCAAAGATTCATATAATATAGATCAAAGAAAAATTATACCTTCTGAATGGAAGACATTCATGCAAGAAATTAAAAATTGATATTTTTTCCTTGATTATATTGAAGATATTTATGAGAAAAATATCAAAGTAATTTCAAAGTATAAATGGGTAAATGAAGACTCTAGTGTAGTATTTACTAGTCGTCCTCCTCCTGAGAAAATTATGATTAATCATAAAAATTCTTTAATCACTACTTCTCCTTTCAAAATTGCAAAGGAAGAAGAACCAAACAAAAAAGTAGTTGAACAACTCAATTATACTAACCAAAGTCTAATTACAATAGGTAAACAAGTAGACAAAATTGAGACTAAGCTTGATGTTCTTAATGAACCAAAACCTAATGAAACTCTGAAAGAAAAATCCTTAATAAAATCTTTCGGGTAAAACCACTTTAAAAATTACTCCAATTAATAAAATAATTGATAAAATGATTAAAGAATTAAAGAATAAATCTACCTAGTCATCTTCCTCTGTTAAGGTAATTAACCAAGACAGTAGTTTAGAATCTAAGTTTGAAAAAATTGGTGAAATATTTCAAGAATTGAAAGTAGTTAACCAAAATGATAATTGTGATTCAAAATGTCATAGATCAGGATCAACCTATGAATAATCTACAATAAGTGAATTTTTAAATATTAACAATATTGAAAAAACATTTAAAATTTTAAAAATTAATAAGTTAGAAAGGAAATGGTATAAGAAACCCATGCCTCATCACATTCAAATTACTGAGTCTTCTCTTGTTATCAATTTTCTGTTTCTATAGAAAAATTATATGAATGGAACATTGATGGATTTTCTGAACAGAAAGTTCTCAATAGATTACAACACATGGTAATGGTGGCTAACAGTTACATTACCACCCACAATTTACTTCATGAAGAAGTAATAAATCTTCTAGTTATAGGATTCGTAAGAATGCTCCATTCCTGGTGGGTAAAACATCTCATAGAAGAATCTAAAATTGTCATTCTTTCAGCAGTAATGATTGATGCTGAAGGAAACCCAATTAATTGAGAAAATAAGGAAACAATAGTTGATGGAATTAATACACTCCTTTGTACAATAATTGAACATTTCATTGGTACGCCAAGTAATATTACTTCACGTCTTCATGATCAATTAACAAATCATAGGTGTCCAACCTTAAGTGATTTTAATTGGTATAAAAATATATTATTATCTAGAGTCATGTCAAGGGATGATAGTAATCGACCATTTTGGAAAGAAAAATTTATTAATGGATTACCCAATCTATTTGCACACAAAATAAGGACAGGCCTTAGTAATAATCTAAGAAATATAGACTATGATAGTCTAACATATGGAACAATAATTACTACAATACAAAAAGAATGATTAAAATTCTGTTTTGATTTGAAAATTAACAAACAAATTAATAAAGAAAGCAAAAGCTACTAAATATGAGTTAGAAATTTTTTGTGAGCAATATTGTTTACCCTCTATTGCCCCTTCTCAGAAAAATAAGAAAAATTCTCCCTAAGCCTTAGAAGGTCTCATAAGCCCTATAGGAAAAATTACCACAAATATAAAAATAAAAGTTCTGACCGAAACTTTTCTAAAAATAAAAAGTTTGATAAACATTTCTCTAGGAATAAAAATTATTCCAGAAAAAGGTTTAATAAAAAATTTGATAAAACCAATATTGCATGTTTTAAATGTAGTAAAAAAGGCCACCTTTCAAATACTTGTCAAGTTAAGAATAAAATTAATCAATTAAAAATATCTGAAGAAGATAAACATGAATTGTTTAGAATCTTAGAAACAATAGATTATTATGAAAGTATTAAGGAAGATTTAGGAGAATATAAAACTTCTGAATCCTCTGAAACTGAATTCTCAAGTTTTGACAGTGATTCTCTTAACATCACTACGGGGTGTAGGGATGGTTGTTGTCAAAAAATTAATATATTAAATAAAAATGAAGAACAAGAAACCCTCTTGTTAGATTTAATTTATAAAATTGAAAATCGAGAATTAAAATAAGAATACATTGAAAGACTTAAAAATGTAATTATGAAGAAAGAAAATATTAAGTCTAATAATAATAATACTGCTAGCCTTTCACAAACCATTAAAAATTCAATAGGGTAAAAGAGAAAGAAAATGAAGTTACCTTATAGGAATTTTAAAAAAAAATTAAAGATATTAAAATAGAAATAAAAGAATTAAGAAATTCTAACACAGAAATAAATGAAGAATTAAACCTTTTAAAAATAGAAAATTTAATTAATAAACAAGAATATAGTGAACCTAGTAAATTACTAACTTCTTATAATGAGGTTGAAGAACCTATTAACTATCAAGACGATGAAAATTTCATCCAAATACTTACCACATCAAAATCAAGAAATGGCACCTAATATTCGAAATAATTATTCAAGATTTTGATTTATCAACAATGACTCTTGTGGATTTAGGAGCATATTTGAATTGTATGCAGGAATGACTAGTTCCTCCGAAGTACTTCAAGAAGATGAAAGAGTCTCCGTCTTCTACCAATGGTACCCGAATACATATTAATTATGAAATCCCCAAAGTTCATATTTTCTAAGATAATGTATGTTTCAAAACATCATTTGTCTTAGTAAAGAATATGACGGATAAAATAATTTTAGGTTCATCATTTATTTCTTTGTGATATCCTTTCACTACAGAATATGATGGGATAATTACTTATCCCATTGATGAACCTATTAAATTCAAATTTCTTTCTTTTTCTCACAATGGGAATTTGAAAAACTTAAAATAGAATTCTGTTTTCAAATCATAAATTCAATCTCTTGTAAAAAGAAACAATTGGGGTTTTTACGAGAATGAATAAAATTGAGAAAAATTGAAGCACAGCCCCAGAAACCTAAGATTCAAGATCAAATTAAAGTCTTTGAACAAGGAGTTCATCATCTAGTGATCAATTATAAACCTTTTAACAATATTGTAGGATGGATAAAATATTCAATATCAAACAAAAGAGACTTAATCAACAGACTTAGAAAAATTGATGTATCCTCTAACATAAAAACTGGATGTTGGCAAATCCAGACGAATAAGATTGAGTAATACAATATTATATTTGATCATTATAATTGGAAAATAATGCCATTTAATCTTAGATTTACTCCAAGTAAATTTTAGAATATAATGATGATACTCTTTATTCAATTTGCTGATTTCTCGATTGTCTGCATTAATAATATTCTTATTCAACAATACTTGTTGCAATTCTTGATTGTTTTCATAAGCCAAAATGTTAAAAAATACTGAAAATACTTTAAATTATTTGCCAAGATAATAAAATAAAATAATGTAATTATCTCTTCAAAATTTAAGAACAGATTTCTAGAATTTAAAATGTATTATTTCAATATTAAAACAATTGATCAAATCATATAATTTGTTAATAAATCTACAAAACATGTTTTGAAATTAATTCCAAACAAATTTTTACTAGGTAATAACTCATTCTTAACAATTCTGATTTCAATATTTAATTTATCCAATATTATTATTAAATATATGACTCCCTTACTTGTCATATCTTGTAGCGAATCATTCTAAGATTTCACAATGGAGGAATTTGACCTCTTGGAATATGGAAAGGTAGAGCCTAGAATACTTAATCAATTTTTTTTCAAAATCAAGAAGCTCAATGGCAGAACAACCGCCTTTTGCTCAAATCCCCATTCATTGATTATGATCATAATGGGTTTAAATATCTAAGAAATGACTGGATTAATGAATTGGATGAACTTTTAGAAGATGTTGGGTTGAAGGGTGACTTCAATGCAACACTAATTCAATGGTATGAAAAGGGTGGAAAATAGGCTTTCATAAAGATAATGAAATCTGTTATGATAACAGTGAGATTTTATTCCAGAAGGAACTTTCTTCATCATGCCTCGCGGATTTCAAAAGAGTCATAGGCATGTAGTAGAATCCTTAACTGAAAGAATCAGTATTCCTTTAACAAATCATATGAGAATGATGAATGGTTCAATAATTGAAGAGTATTTGACTCAATAATTGGTCCTTAAGGCCCAAATAAAAAAGGAGTCTTCTACTCCTAACCAAACCCAATCAATAATACTTGGGTCCAAAAAACTCAATCACCAATCAACCCTGATCAACCAATTTGACCCATTCCTAATATCCTTTAATGCCCAATAAATTTCAAAATACAACAAATCATTTGATTTTCAAAAAATGACCAGTGAAAATATCTTTCATATTGAGCTTTTATTTGTTCATTTGAAGGATCCTACTTAAATTGACGAAGACCATTTCATTCCTAAATTTCACTATGTCCCTTGACATAGTAACAAAAACCTCAGTTTCTATAGAGACATTCTCTTAGAAACAAAATCCATAAAAATTAACCCAATTAGAAATTCTGATGAAAGAAAAATAAAAAATATTTATATTATTTTTTTATTTGTTGATATAATATTATTCAATCAAATTGGAGAATATCATACATGTTTTATGAAAAAAAAAGTTAAGAGATTAGAATTAAAGCGTGCTCTAAAAAATTAAAAGAAAAGGTGACATCACTAGGATTAAATTATCTATTTCATGTTTTATTTCATAAGTGATCTTTACCATCATTTCTCTGTCCTTAGAATCATAACTATGGAGGATTGGAGAATCCATCCTTCAAATTCCAAAACAATTTTAAATAAAAAAAAATATAATTATTTTGACAATATTGATGCATGACACAAGATTTTCTTGCATCAAAATAGTGATTTCTCTCACTTTTGGTTTTTAAATTTTGATAACACTTCCAAAATATATTTTTCAAATTGGTTCTTAAAATGGTGGTCCATTCATAGTCTTACCTTAGAAATTTTTTCAATTGATTTACAACAATATTTCAATTTATTTTTAAAGGTTTACAAGCCCTCACCAATTGAGGTATCCCTTCCCCAAATACTTTGTTTTTTAATAAAATACAAAATACCAAGGATTTGAAATGGTAATACTTGATGGAAAATGAAATCCTTTTAGAGAATATTATGTTAAATGGTGGGATGAAGTAGATACCTAAAAAATTATTGCATCCATCAATCATGAGTTGGCAAGTGTCCATCCCAATATGAGACTAGCAAATCCTTTCATCAAAGCTCCATTAAAAATTAATGAACTCATTGACCTAGCTCTACAAATATAACTACCCAGTCAAAATTCTTCCAAACCCGAATCAAAATCCAAATCCAAACCCTCTTCAAAGGGAAAATCAAAGGGCACAAATCCAAAGTCCAGATGAAAGAAAACAATACTCCAATAAATACTTCTCCTTTTGGAGGGAAATAATGAATCTTACTCTGAATCACTTACAGGATCGAGTTACTAAACTAGAGGAATTCATGAAGGCCACTCTTCAGTAATTGAAGGACCCATCCAATAATGATGGTCTCAGTAATAATTCAGAAGAAATAAACAAAGGAATTTGTCTTCGGCAAAATGCCAATGTTTGAATAAAACTAATTGATGAATCATGATAACACCTTAGCTCAATGCAACGGTCATGGTGATCTCCAAGAAAAGATAATTATCAATAATCAAAAGCATAAGAGTCTAATACAACAATTATCAAGGACCCACATATACACCAATATTGATTTCCAAGACAGCAATAATGACTTCCAAAGATGAAGGCACGGAGACCAAGATAGCAATTATCAAGATTCTTTGTAATTTGTCATTTGCAATCATTATACTAGTTGTCGAATAATTAGGAAACTATTTATATTTTTTACTATTTCTAGTCAAAAGTAGACAAAAGTAGAAATGTAAAATGTTTTTACTTTTGTAGAAAAGAATAGTTCAGGTAAGTGATAAGTTCCTGGTGAATTCTACTTTCCTTGGCTATAAATAGCCAACCTCTTCTATTTGTGAATCATAACTCGTTTCACAACTCGTACTATTTGAAAGCTAAAATCTGTTTTGTGAAATAAAGCCTTCTTCTTCTGCTCCTCTTTTGTAAATCTTTTCTTCTTTTTTCTTCAACATAAATTAGTGAGCGGGAGCATTAATTTATTGCTACCAATAAACTTTGTTTGTGTGAGTTTTTAATCTTACACCATAATACAGTTTTTGTAATTACTGTTTGTTAATATAGTTTTTACTGTTTGTCTTCTTGTGTGTTCAATACCCCCTCTTTAATTTACTGTTAATTCTGTGTCTTTTGGTATCAGAGCCAAACCTGGTGGAGATAATACTGTTCGTTTACTGTTTCTACTTCAATTTCTGCATAATCTATACTATTCGCCGCCTATTATGGCTGGTTATTGATATTATTGTTTGCTTATTTGCTTATATGAATAATTACTTTTACATAATCTTACTCCCCACCCAAGTGGCTGGTTATTCTTATAATTGATTATTTCTCTTTATTATTTATTCTTAGCTTCACAAGTATTTGAAATGTGACATTTCTGACCACATCTAAAACATGTAATATTGCTTTTATCAAATGTTTTATATTAAACCTTTTTCTGGATTAATTTTTATTCCTAGAGAAATGTTTATCAAAATTTTTATTTTTAGAAAATTTTCAGTCAGAACGTTTATTTTTATGTTTATATATATATATATATATATATATATATATATATATTCTATTTTAAAATTATATTCATCATTTTATCGTGACACTCAATTTAATTAGTCACCGTCCGTAATTTCTCTTTGCTATTTTAATAGGAATGATTGAAGAGAAGAAAATAATTGTAATTAGTAGGCTATGTAGTCAAAAAATTATATATTTATGTCAATTATACATTCAAATATTTATATATGTATGTACATATTATCTTAACAAAATTAAACATCTACATAAATTAATTTATTTTGACACAAATTATTTAATATTTATATTCTATGGTAGTAAAATTATATTTTAAAAAAGGTGTTTGACTGATGGTTCACACCTCTGTCCCCCTCCCCCTTTCATTTTTTTTCTTTTTCTTTTTGTTTCTAATTTATTTTATTTTTCATTTTATTATTTTATTTTTCATTTTCTTCTGTTAATTTATGTTTATTTTAAATTTATATTTTTATGCATCTTCATTACATGTTTCACATACTATTTATTTCTTTTTTACTCTATACATTATCACCAAATTTATCATACATTTCTAACTTTTCTTTTACCCTTTTTTCTTTATAATTGTTGTTCTTATTATTTCATATTTATTTATATATCATTGTCATATTGTCAAGCATATAAGTTGATTCTTATCTCATTCTATTATCATTAGAGTTAATATTCATATATGTGTGGATTACAATCTTAGCAATTAGATTTAAATTTTTTTAATTCCATTATTTAGTTTTCACTAAATATCCCGATGGCAGAATTTGAGATTTTTAGAATACCAAACTTTGTAAACTACTGAGGTGAGGAGTTACTCTTGGAATACCGAGAATAACTCCACTATTGTTTTGATAATATAAAAGATAATAAAAATGAAAAAAATAGTTTTTTAATGGTTTTTGTACCACCCATTAAAGATAATTTATTTTATTCATTTTTATGATGCAAAATTTACCAAATGGGACATTCAAAAATAAATATTTTAATCTTGTTTTAAAATATAATTTAGATAGCATTTGACTAAATCTGGTATCCATTTCAATAATGGGTGTTGCGGGGCGCTAAAACCAACTTTAAGTTTTTGTATATCAAAATTTTTGTTGGGTGACCAATCACACCCTAAAATGATTGGTGACGATTCCAAATTAATTTTCTTTGCCAAAAATATTTTTTTTCAATCGCCGCTCCACGTCACGTGCATGTTGCGACAGCTTGGTGACTTCACTGGGGACGTAATCGGTCTAACCAAGTTTAGATCGATCGAGAGTCGAGCCAAAAAAATTTTATATGCTTTCCTTTTTGTGTGGTTCTTTATTTGTCTATTTGATTCTTTGTTTTTCTTACTCATTCTTGTAGTTATATATAGTTTATTATTTTTTATGATGTATATTTCTTAACATAATTTCTAATTTCACACACATACACTAGCCCTACACTCAAGCTTTCCCTTTAGGATTAGTGAATACGAGTAGTGGAATGCCTTCGTGGAATCGCAGTTCCCGTGCAGGCTCATGAAAGTTCTCACTCAGGTAGACCCTTTCGGAATACTAATTGGGGGACCCTGTTACTCTATCTGGATAACATTATGGACAACCCGAGAGCCTATTAAGAGATTTGAGAGCCCAACCACACATGAATTTGGTTTTTAGAGCCAAGCCAAAGTTTTACTAGACGCTATCCTTTTTGTGTGGTTCTTTGTTTGTTTATTTGATTCATTATTTTTCTTATTCATGCTTGTGGTTCAATTTTTTTTAAGTATATTTCTTTAAATAATTTCTAATTTCACACACATACACTAGCCCTATACTCGCGCTTTCCCTTTAGGATTAGCGAGAGTGAGTACTGGAATTTCTTCGTAAAATTGTGGTTCCCGTGCATGCTCATGAAAGTTCTCGCTCAGGGTAAGCCTTTCAAGATACCATTCGGGAGCTCCTGGTACTGAGTTTGGATAAACGTATGGACAATCTGAGAGCCTATTAAGATATTTGAGAGCCCAACCACACATGCATTTGGTTTTTAGAACTTATCTCATGACTAATGTTTGATAAAAATAGAGATTCTACTTAAATATGGTATCATGATTAACTTTATCTTACACTACTTAGACATTTATTTTCTTCCCCATCATTTCACTTCTGACTTCTTTTTTTTCATACACGCATCATGCTGTGTATTAGGGAATGTAAAAAAGAATTCAATTCATTCATACTTAAGAGACCATGACTTCCACTTTGAGTGTGATAGAAGATCAAGTTACAATAGCTCAATTGTTAGAGGAAACGCATAAATGAAAAGGAGATTGTCTGAAAAAGGAGGATGTTGTTCTTCTACCATCAACCACTAAGATAGAGTTTTCAAACATTGACTTTGAAAAGGTTCAAGAAGATATAGGAGGATTTTTCACCAGAGCAAAAAAATCAGTTTGTTGGCAAATATGGTCACATCGTTTATCTTCGATATATTGCAGTCAACACTCCCATTCTTGAGGCTTTAATGCATTACTGGGACACTCTGTACAAATGTTTCACATTTGGAACAATTTATCTTGCTCTTATAATTGAAGAATACGAAGCCCTATTGAATGTTCCGCTGTAAAACACAGACAAAAGTTTATAATTATGACAAACAGCTCATGTTGAAGAGGAATGGTTTAGAGCCACCGTAGCGGTCTTCTCTTTAGTGGGAGAAACTTAGGAATCATGTTGCTTTGATTCATTGATTTTCTTAAGAAGCTAGAGATTTTAAAGTAAGTGGTGAAGCAGGACCGTCCCTAGACAGACTGTTAGTTCATGGCAACCTTTAAAGCTGAGCGTTAGTTAAACACTTGGACCGAAGCACATTGAAATCCCTCGTAGAGGTAGTCAATGGGGCAAAGGTGAAAAAACCATTGGTGATTGGCTAAGCTAGATGTAGTAACATCTTAAGAATCATTAACCAAACGAGAGGAGTCTCGATGCGATAGGAGGTAGCTTCAGCGTTGTCCTTAGATGAGACAAGCTATCATTGTTAATCGTAACATTATGGAAGAAATATTTTTTATTGGATTTTAAAATATTTAAGTATTTGCATCATGCATCATACTTTCCTTAATAATTGAGTATTTATTTAAATCGGTTTATTTATTCTTTTCAGTAATCATGTCGCTATCAACTCTCTCGACTATCTTAAACACGAACAAACTTACTAGTGAAAATTACATGGATTGGAAATGTAATATTGATATCATGCTGACGGTAGAAAAGCACAAGTTTGTGTTCACCACCCTTTGTCCCCTTGAGCCCATTGCTGAATCGACTCAAGAACAAAATGATGCTTATGCTTATTGGCTGAGTTCGGATGAGATCGCTAGATGTTACATCTTGGCTTCTGTTAGCAATGTGTTGTAAAAATAGCATCAGAACATGAAAACTGTCGCTGATATGATGTTGAACATCCCCAAAATATTCAAAGATCAGGGTCGTCAAGCCAAACATGCTGATGTGCAAAACTTCATAAACTGCAGGATGAAACCTGGAACTCCTATCAGTGAATGATGATGATCATTAGTTATCTGAATGAGATGGAGATCATGAGTGCTAAGCTAGATGGTGAGACACAAGTAGATATGATTCTTGAGACTCTATCTGACACTTTTGAAAACTTCACACATAATTATTCGATGAATAAGTTGAGGTACTAAGTTCCTGAGCTGATGAAGGAACTACTAGCTACTGAGACCCTGTTTCTGAAGGACAAGAGGAAGACTAGATAGGTAAACTTTACTAAAAGAAAGTCTTCCACCTCTGGCAAAAAAAAGAAACACAGAAGAGGTCCGAAGAAGGCTAAGAAGAAAAAATCATAAGCTGTGAACGGCAAGGGCACTGTAAAAGTGGACAAATCGAAAGACAAGTGTCATCATTGTAGACCCGCTAGCCATTGGAAAGGCAAATACCTAGACTATCTCAAGGAGTTGAGATCTAAAGGTATAGTACTTGTTACTAAGGCCTGTTATATGGCTGACTCTACTTTTTCATGGATTTTTTACTCTGCAGCCACTAACCATATATGTTGTTCCCTGTAGGGTTTAGGGAAATAAAAAAGCTTGACGAAGGTGAGTTCAACTTCCGTTGCAGAAATAGAGCACTAGTATCAGTCGTATCTATGAGAACTATTAAATTGTCATTTGATAGCAGTTTTATGATTTTACGTGATGTTTATTATATCTCAATTTTTGGGAAGAACCTTATTTTAGTAGCTAGTTTAATTGATCAATGATTCTGTTTGAATTTCATTGATAAAGATATTATTATTTTTGTAAATGACTGCTTAATTACTACTACACGTTTGATAAATAAAATATTTTACATAAAACTAATAGTTCCAATGATATGTAACACTGAAGTAAATATTGATTTATAAAGGGATAGTAAAAGGTTGAAGTCTAACTCAACTGATCTAACCTATTTGTGGGACTTATGTCTTGGTCGCATTAGCTTGGACAAGATTAAAAGACTTACAAAGGATGGTCTATTGTAAAATTTAATGTGGGATCACTACTCACACGTGAATCCTGTATAGAAAAAAAATGACCAAGAGGCCTATCTCAGCGATGGGTGAAAGAGCCAATCAATGCATTGAACTCATTCATAGTGCTGTATGTGGGCCATTGAATATCCAAGCAAGAGGAGGTTATGAATATTTTATAACCTTCACTAATGACTACTTACATTTTTGACATGTTTCTCTAATGCACCCAAAGTCTGAAACCTTTGAAAAGTTCAAAGAGTACAAGACTATGGTCAAAAAGCAATTAGAGAATCAAATCAAAATACTATGATCTGACCATGGTAGAGAGTACTTGCTAGGAGAATTTGAAAACTTTCTTAAGGAAGAAGGTATTCCCTCAGCTTACAGCACCTGGCACTCCATAACAATATGGTGTGCTAGAGACAAAGAATCAAACTCTGATGGATATGGTTAAATCCATGATGAGTTACTCATCCCTTCCAAATTCATTCTGAGGATATGCCTTAGAAATAACATCATACATTCTAAACCAAGTTCCGTCGAAGACGGTGCCTGGCATGAAACATGGAATTGACGAAAGTCATCCGTTAACCACTTTAGAATATGGGGGTGTCCAGTACATGTTCTAAAATAGAAGACAGGCAAGTTGGCTAGTCAATCAGAATTATGCATTTTTGTAGGATATTCCAAATAAACGAAGGAGTATGTCTTTTATAGTCCGACTGATTAGAAAACATTCATAAGCACGAATGCACATTTTATTGAAGAAGACTATATAATAAGTGTGAATCCAGGAAGCGCTCTTGTGCTATAGTAATTATTGCGAGGGAGGACACTGAGTCCCCAATCAGGAACTCTTTCTAATTCAATAATGGAAGAATCACAACAGGGGCGAGAGCCTAAGGAACCTCGACATAGTGGGAGGGTTGTGACATAGCCTTACAGGTACATGACTTATAAAGATGCCTTAACAATAGTCTCACAGAAGGATAATGATGAACATGACTTCTACTTACAGGCCATGGCTGGTCTTGAAGCAAACCTATGGCAAGAAGCCATGAACGTTGAGGTACATTCGATGTACTCAAACGAAGTCTGGAAACTTGGAGATCCTCCTATAGGGGTAAAAGATGTAGGGTGTAAATGTATCTATAAGAAAAAGAGAAGTCCATATGGGAATGTGGAGACATTCAAAGCTAGGCTAGTAGCTAAGGGCTACATCCTTAGCTAAGGGCTACACCCAAAAGGAATGTATAGACTATGAGGATACATTCTCACTAGTATCCATGCTTAAATCTATATGAATCCTCATTTCCAATGCTACTTTCCTCGATTATGAAATCTGGTAGATGATCGTCAATATTGCTTTTCTAAATGAAAAGCTTGAAGAGCGCATTTATATGGCTCAACCAGACGAGTTCATGGAGAAAGGCCAAGAGGGTAAAGTTTATGAACTGTTGAAGTCCATTTATGGACTTTAGCAAGCGTCCCGATCGTGGAATATTAGATTCCATGAAACTATCAAGAACTTTGGTTTTGAATAGTTAGTGGACAAACCCTGTGTGTATATGCTAATACATGAAGGGAATGTTTTTTTTCTAGTCTTGTACATAGATAATATTCTACTTATTCGGAATGATATATGAAAATTATATGGTTCAAGATTTGACTTGCAAAGAAATTTGATAGGAATGATCTTAGAGAAGCTGCCTTTGTCCTACTTATTCAGACCTTTCGAGATAGGAAGAGCAGACAATTAGCACTGTCTCAAACATTTTATATTGATAAGGTGATGGATCGCTTCAATATACAAGACTCCAAGAAGAGATATCTTCATTTCAGGCATGGAGTCAGCCTCTCCAAGGAGCAGTCTCCCAAGACTCCTCAAGAAGAGGAAGACTTGAGAAAGATTCCCTATGCCTCATCCATAAGAAGTCTCATTTATGCAATGCTTTGCACTAGGCCATATATTTGCTATGTGGTGGGCATGGTGAGTCATTTCCAATCCAATCCTGGAATCGAGCATTGGAATGAGGTCAAGCATATCCTTAAGTACCTTAGGAGAACAAGGAACTGCATGCTTGTGTATTCAAGTACTTACCTAAATATGATGGGGTATACTGATTCTGATTTTCAATTACACAAAGATTTTAGGAGGTCCACTTAAGGGTCGATGTTCATCGTGAACAGTGGAGCAGTTATATGGAGAAGTATCAAGAAATCTTGCATTGTTGATTCTACCATGGAAGCTGAATATGTGGTAGTTTGTGTAGCTGTTAAGGAGGTTGTATGGATTAGAATATTCTTGAAGACTCTGGAAGTTGTTCCAAAAGCTGACAAGCCCATGACACTTTATTGTGATAACATTAGGGATGTAGCAAATTCTAAGGAACGAAGGAGCCACAAAAGTCCAAACACATAGAGCGTAAATATCACCTGATAAGAGAGATTGTTCAGTGTGGAGATGTTGTGGTTATACACATATCATCGGTCAATAACCTGGCAAATCCATTCACAAAAATTTTAAGCAGCAAACTCTTTTATGGTCATCTAGAAGGCCTGAAGATACGAGATTGTGCACGCCTACTTTAGTACAAGTGGGAGATTGTTGGAATTATGTCCATAAAGTAGGATGTAATAACTATTTATGAGTATTTAATTATTTATCAGAGATTTTGTATTATTGAATTTGATGAATGAATGAAAGTTTTTCTATTAATTAATTTGTATTTATAATATTGTCAATGTAAGAAGAGTAAAGACTGAGAGGACTTCTAGAAAAACTCTTCTGAAATAGTTCAGATAATTATTCGTAGTCTTAGGATCGACTAAAAAATCGAGTCTGATTACGACTATTAGGTTGAATTAGAGGATGCGTCTTGGGGCATGAGAGTGGGGACTCTAACAGTTGACCTAGACATGTTGTGAAACATGTTGAATAGACCAGTAACAAATTAGTTTGGAGCAAAACCGTTTATCTAGCTCTAAATCTAATTGTTACACCTTAACTGTATTTTCATAATTAACTTAACCATGAGGTGAATATGAAACTTGACCTAGTTATTTACGATCTTTGATATGTCAAAGGAGTGAGTTCAAATTACCGGACAATACTTCAGTTGTTGGGATCGTGACTCAACTATGTTGGTGTTGCGTGATTCACAGATATGAAAATTCGTGGTTAGATTACAAAGTGCAACAACATCATCTTATGCTTTATTGATGGGTGTGTGAATAAATTAACTTGTCCAGGTACTCGATGAAATGTATCATTGAATAAGACATGGGGATTTGTACGAGATAATTCACTATTATGTCTTTCTTATTCACAGTCAATAAAAGAGTTAAAGAAATAATAACAAAAGGGGTAAAATGATAATTTTATATCTCACTCCTGTTACATATATTCACGAAGGGTAATATGTTAAAATATTCTATAGACCGTGAAATAAAAGTGTTTATTTGCACCAACAGAAAATGTAGCGCACATGAATCGATAATTGATTCGACATAGAACCTATAGTGGAGTCGTATGATGTCAAGATTAAATAGGTCATGAATTTATAGAGATAAATTTTTCGGGTATTTGAATCCTATAGTTTTATTCATGTAGGTCCATCCGGTGTTAGGAGTAGCTCATGAGGACAGGAATAGAAGAAATAACATTAGTTGGACCAAAATGTGTTTTGAGCCAAGGTATATTTACTGAACCCATATGTGAAGGGTGTTGTACCTTAATTAGTTAAGTGCAATTAATTGATGTTCAAATTAATTAATTTATTATTTTATAATTATTAGATAATTAGTAAATAAGAGAAATTTATTAATTAATTGATGAAGATCAATTTAATTTTATCAATTTTGTATTGATGAATTTAAACACATTATTGACTTTAATGGGAGGTGCAATTGTTGGCAATTGTATATTATGAGGGTGAATTTTAAAAATTACACATATGTGGGCTATATGTGAAAATTCTAAAATTATTATATAATAGATGGTATTAGAGTTGCCTCCATAAGTGTGTTGACACAATCCTAATCACAAAAGGCAGAAAAATGTTTATTTCTCCTCCTCCTACTATTGTCGCCGAAATCACTAAAGAAAGAGAAAATTTTGATTTTTCTTCCTCAATTGTTTTGAGAGCCCACACTCAGTTCGTAAAAACATCCTCTAAAGATATACTTCTGAATCTAAAGAGTGATTGTTGGTGCGAATACTAATTGAAATTCTTGGATTTGAAGATCGAAGAACGCAAAACATTTAATAAGGATTTCACCAATTCAAAAAGTCTCTGATACAACAAAAATGTATAAATCATTTTTACCTCTTTTGAATATGTTTACGTTTGTATGCATAATTAGATGTATGGTTTAATATTTAATATGATTAAATTGGTTGATGTAATTTTTTTATATTCCGCCCACGAACCGTTCGTGGTTCAATGATTTTTCTTCAAATTTTAAAATACAATCCACCAATTGGTATCCGAGCCATGATTTCTTGATTATGCATATTCTATGATTAAACATATGTACCATTGGATGTTGTGATATTGGCATAATTTTGTATGATAGATTCAAAATAGTTTTGAATGTATTTTATGAATGGATCCCGATCTATTGGCTCTAAGTGTTTTGTTTTTCAATTTTAGAATTGATGTATGTCGATATTGAGGCATAGGATTTTATGTAATTTATTTTCTTGCAAAACTTATATTTTTTTAAATTCCATGTAATCTGTCGCCGCCTTAAAAAGTTGCCATTGAACCGCCGCCATCACCTGACGTCGCCGCCGCCAACCCTCGTGTCGTGCCACCTCCTATTGTCCGATGTTGTGCCCTGCGGGTGACTAGGGTTTGTGAACCCTAAGCGATAACAATTAGGATTTAGGGAACCCTGTGATGTTTCACTAAAACCCTAATCTCATCTTTTATCTTTTAAAGTTTAAATTTTGAATTTTGGTTTTTAAACGGATAAAAGAAAATTGAAATTCAAAATATAATTATCTAATTTTATCTATTTGTCATTTGAATTTTTAATTCAAAAGATAATTATCTATTTTATCCTTTTATCTTTTGGATTTTGAATTCAAAAGGATAATTATTCATTTTATCTATTTTATCTTTTTAATTTTGAATTCTTAAGATAATTGTCCATTTATCTTTTTATCTTTTGAATTTTATATTTTAAAAGGATTTTAAAGGGATTATTTAATTAGAAAAATAGTTTTCCTTAAGTAAAGGGTTTTGATCAAAATTTTGAATTTTGAAAATGAGACTGCACTGTTGTAAAGAGTTACAAAAATTTTCGAACTTCTTGAAGGACAAGAAGACTATTACAGTACCATGAAGACTAGTATTTAAATTATTTATAATTTTTTATGGGTTGTAATTAGAAATAAGCCAATATGGAGGTTAATTTTGAATGGATGATTTATTATTAATCTCGCATCATCATATAACATACCATATAGAAGAAGGGATATGCCAACATCAAAATGTCATGTAGCATATATATGCATCATCATAGTTTAAATTTATAATGGGTTATAATTTAAATACAATGTGAATTTTATAAAAGTTAGTAATTTAAAATTGGGATTTAATTTTTATAAAAGTTTATAATTTTTTAGACTGTTTTTTTTTCAAATTGATAAAGAGTTATATTTTTTGAAAACACAACGAAAAATCCTTTTTTTTCAAAAATTAAGTGAGAGGGTCATTTACGTTGAAACGTTTCCAAGGTCCCCAATGCAAACTTGATCATGGCACAAGGAATGGTTTAGAGCCCCCCTAACGGTCCTCTCTTTAGTGGGAGAAACTTAGGAATCATGTTGCTTTGTGTCATCGAGTTGCTTAAGAAGCTAAAGCTTGTAAAGAAAGTGGTGAGGCGAACCATCCCTAGACGGACTGTTAGTTCATGGCAACCTTTAAAGCCGATGCACTGGTTGAACATTTAGAACGAAGGACATTGGAATCCGTCGTAGGGACTTGTCAATGGGGCTAAAGTGATCAAAATCATTGGTGATTGGTTAAGCTAGATGTAGTGACATCTTGAGAAGCGCTAACCAAAGAACAGAAGTCTCGATACAATGAAAAAGGTTGCTAAGACGTTGTCCTTAAATGAGGCAAGCTATCGTTGTTGATCGTAACATCATGAAAGAAATATTATTTTATTGAATTTTTAAATATTTAAGTATTTGCATCATGCATCATACTTTCCTAAATAATAGAGTATTTATTTACACCATTTTATTTAATCTTTGGTAATCATGTCATTATCCCCTCTCTCAACTATCTTAAATACTAACAAACTTACTAGTGAAAATTACGTGGATTGGAAACGTAATCTTCATATCGTGCTGACTATAGAAAAAGCACAAGTTCGTGCTCACCATCATTTGTCCCCTTAAGCCTATTGCTGAATCATCGGAAGAGGAAAATGATGCTTATACTTCTTGGCTGCGTTCTGATGAGATCGCCTGATGTTTCATCTGGGCTTCTGTTAGCAATGTGTTGTAAAACAGGATCAGAACATTAAAATTACCGCTGATACAATGTTGAACATCACCGAAATATTCAGAGATTAGGGTCATCAAGCCAAATAGGCTGCTGTGTGAAACTTCATGAACTGCAGGATGAAACCTAGAACTCGTGTCAGACTCATCATTAGTTACCTGAATGAGATGAAGATCATAGGTGCTAAGGTAGATAGCGTACACAAGTTGATATGATCCTTGAGACTCTGTGTGATTCTTTTGAGAACTTTACACTTAATTATTCGATAATAAGTTGAACTACTTACTTGCTGAGCTAATGAAGGAACTGTAAGCTGCTGAGACCCTATTTTTGAAGGGAAAGAGGAAGACTGGAGAGGAAAACATTACTAAATGCAAGCCTTCCATCTCTGGCGCCAAAAAGCAAGCCTTACTAATAGTGGGAGAGTGGAAGCTCAAAAAAAAAATAAAAGAGGATTTCTATGCTTGAAAATATGGAATTTGATATGGAAATGGAAACATACCTCATATTTCTGAATCCTTCAGAAGTGGGGGAATTTCATTCAAAGAACCGGTTATAGTAGAGTAGTACGAGCTTGAAGATGATATCACCCAGCTTTCAATATCCGCAATCTTGGAAAGCTCATCAAGTGCAAGGACAAAACACTTGGTTTCTCGATACGATTTAGATCATGAGCTTATCAATTAGGATGTCACCTAGCTGTCAGTGCTTCTTGGGGATTTTCTATGACAAGCGAAAGCCGCCAATAATTAATTGACCTACTCAAGGAGTATATTGATGTCTTTTCATGGTCTTACCAAGATATGCCAAATCTAAACACTGATATTGATGTCCATCATTTGCTGCTTATGCCTGAAAGTAAACCAATGTGATAAAAGTTACAGTTGCAAAATACCCTGAATGGGGTGCTAACATATTCCCAGTGCCGAGGAAAAATGGAAAAGTAAGGATGTGCGTCGACTATAGAGACTTAAATCGTCTAAGCCCCAAGGATAATTTTCCATTACCCCGCATTGATGTCGTAGTAGATAACACCACAGGACATTCAACATTTTCTTTCAGGGATGGTTTTTCAAGGTATAACCAAATAAAAATTGCTCCTGAAGACCGTGAAAAGACTACTTTTATAACTTTATGCAGTACATTTTTTTATAAGGTTATGCCATTTGGTCTAAAGAATGCAGGGGTGACTTACCAATGGGGAATGGTAACACTGTTTCATGATATGATGCATAAAGAAATTGAAGTGTACATTGATGATATGATCACCAAATCTCATCAAGGGGAAGATCACGCTGTCAGTTTAGAGAAACTATTTGAACAGTTGAGAAAGTTCCAGTTAAAGCTTAACCTGACAATGTGTACATTCGCAGCATCTTTAGGGAAACTACTTGCCTTTGTCGTGAGCAAGGAAGGAATAAAAGTTGACCTCGACAAGGTTTGAGCCATCATTCATATGCCATCACCTCAAACTCAAAAGGAAGTTAGACGTTTCTTGGGGAGATTAAATTACATAGCCCTGTTCATCTCACAGCTAGATGCAATTTGTGATCATGTCTTTAAACTTCTCCATAAAAGTGATACAGAAGGGTGGAATGATGATTTCCAAAATGCTTTTGAGAAGATCAAGCAATACTTGCAAAATCCCCTTATACTTGTTCCTCAAACACCATGGCAGCCACTCATTTTGTATCTTACAGTAACAAAAAAATCTATGAATTACGTACTTAGTCAGCATGTCACCTCTAAAAGGAAAGAACAAGCAATATTTTATTTAAGCAAAAGGTTCACAAATTATTAGGCTAATTATTCGATGTTGGAGAAAATATATTGTGCATTAGCCTGGGTTGCTCATTGGCTTAGACAATACATGCTATATCACACCACTTGGTTAATTTCAAAGATGGTCCCAATCAAGTATATCTTTGAAAAGCCATCACTTTCTGGGCGGATTGCTAAATGGCAAATGTTACTCACATAATATGATATTATCTATATCACAAGGAAGTCAATAAAGGGAAGTGTACTTGCTGATTATCTGGCAGATCAACCAGTGCAAGATTATGAGCCTATGAAGTTTGATTTCCCTAATGAGAATGTCTCAGTCAAATTAAAAATGAAGAAGAATCTATGGCCCCAGAACTATGGACAATGTTATTTGATGGCGCATCTAATGATGTAGGACATAGAATTAGGACAATCCCCATATCTCCTAAGGGAAATTTTTTCCTAATCAAGGCAAAACTATGCTTTGAATGTACAAATAATATGGCAGAATAAGAAGCATGTTCCATGGGAATTCAGCAGCTCGTGATATGAAGATAAAGAAACTTCGAGTGTGTGAAGATTCATTATTGGTGATATGATAACTAAGTGGGGAATGGGAAGCTAGAGACTCCAAGATGGTACCTTATAACAAACATTTAACCAACTTACGCCAAACTTTTGAAGTGATCTCATTTGACCATATACCCAGAGAGAATAATCAAATCGCAGATGCACTGGCAACTCTAGCGTCCATGTTTGATGTAGACTTTAAGAAAGAAGTTCAACCCATAAAAATTGATAAGTGAGATTTTCCTGCTCATTGTATGAGCATTGAAGAAGATTCAAATGCAAGACCATGGTATTACGACACCAAGAAGTATATAAAGAATGGGGAATATCCATCCAAAGCTTCCGCGAATGATAAACACACTATTAGAAGATTATCTATGGGTTTCTTAATGGTGAAATACTCTACAAACGAAACCACAATATGATGCTTTTAAGATGTGTTGATGCAAGGGAAGCGAATCAAATCATAGAGGAAGTTAACAAAGGAATTTATGGTGTCCATGCTAATGGTCATATGATGGCAAAATAAATCTTGAGTGTAGAATATTATTTGTTGACTATAAAATCTGACTGCATCAAGTACGACAAGAGATGTCATAAATTTCAAATTTATAAGGATAAATTCACTTACCAGCATCCTCTTTACATGCCATGGTTGCGCCTTAGCCGTTCTCTATGTGGGGTATGGACGTCATTGGTCCTATCACACCAAGACCTCTAATGGGCATCGTTTGATTTTGGTCTCTATAGATTACTTTACCAAATGGGTGGAAGTGAGTTTTTATTCAAGCGTAACCCGAAGTGCGGTTGTTAAGCTCATTAAAAATGAGGATTTTTTGATATGATCTACTTGAAAGGATCATCATAGATAATGGAAAAAATTTAAACAATAAGATGATGAAAGAATTATGTCAGCAATTCTAAATTAAGCATCATAATTCACCTCCTTATTGTCTGAAGATGAATGGAGTAGTGGAAGTAGCAAATAAGAACATAAAAATATAAAAAAGAAGATGACAGAGGTTTATAAGGATTGGCATGAGATGCTCCCTTTCTCTTTGGTATATGGCATGGAAACGGTCCTTCCAATTGTGGTAGAAATTCCCTCCTTTAGAGTTTTAATGGAGGTGAAATTAGAAAAAGCAGAGTGGGTACAAACACGATATGAGCAATTCAATTTTATCGAGGAAAAAAGATTGGCTGCATTATGTAGAGGACAATTATATCAAAGAAAAATAATGCAAGCATATGATAAAAAGGTATGTCCCTGATATTTCTGATAAGGTGATTTAGTGTTGAAAAAGATACTTCCATATCAAACGGATCACCGTGGGAAGAAGACCCTAAATTACGAAGGTCCTTTCATTGTCAAGAAAACTTTCTCTAGATGAGCTCCTATTCTAACAAACATGGATAGAAATAAATTAACCTCATATAGTTAATTCTAATGCAGTCAAGAAGTACTTTGTTTGACCGCTCTAAGTATGGGAACAGTGAAGTTAGACAAAAAAAATATTTTCAAAAAACTGTCTCGAATACTAGAGAAATTCTTATTCCGTACGTTTTCCAAATCCTTGTTTGTAAACATTTGTTCATCCATCATCAACAAAGTGTCTTGTTTTGCAGTTGACAAACATATATACTTTGTCTTCCGTTATTTCCATTATTTTTTATTTCGCTCAATACCAAGACATATAAGAAATATCATTAATTACTCTTGAAATAACTCAGAAGCACAAACTTGGTTAGGTGAAAACTAATTGATTGAAAAAAGTGAAAAAAGAGAAAGGGAAGGGGAAAGAAACTGAAAAAGGCAATATGGTTAAATCCCAGAAGTCACTGTAAGGAAAGTCATGAGTTTTACTTTTCTTAATTAAATTGGTATGGATAGTTGTCCATGGAGGGGGGTTTTTCTTTAGTCTTTCAAAAAGAGGCTTGCAATTAATTCTCAAATCGTTGTAAAAATTAGATATGTAATTTAATGATCCTAGAAATATTTGCAATTAAGTTTTGTCAAGGATCTCATAAGAAAATTTATCAGCAAATTGTATTACTCGATCAATTGATTTAATAATGGAATGATATATTTCAAATCCTATAAATCTAATCTTAGATTGAAATAATTTAATTTTACTTCCAGAGGTAACTGAACCATTTTGTTTTATTATCCTAGCAAACAATTTAAGGTGTTTCCAATGGTGTTCTATTGATGTTGAGAAAATGAGAACATCATCAATGTAAACAATTGAGAAATAAGTAAATTGATTAAAGATTTCATTCATTACATTCTGGAGTTCACTTGGAGCATTTATAAGACCAAAAGGCATTACATTCCACTCGTAATGGCCAAATGGAGGTACAGATGCAGTTTTGCATTTATCATTTTCATTTATTTGGATTTACCATAATCCATATTTCATGTCAAACTTAGATAATACAATAGCATCTCCAAGTCTTTCAATTTAGTCCATTTTATTTGGTATTGGATATATCATCCATTCCAAAACATTGTTGATGGACTTGTAATTAATTACTAATCGAGGGACTTCTCATTCAATTTGGTTGGCCTTTTGGACATAAAAAGCCAAGCCAGACCAAGGAGATTTGCTCCTTCCAATAATATTTTTATTGAGTTGTTCTGTAATTTTCTTCTTGCAGAACTCAAGCATTTCAGAATTGATCATCTAAATTGGACGTGCCTTTGTTTTGATATCCTTTTAATCAAATCCCATTATGTGAGGCAGACTAACAGTATGGTGCTTCGTATGCCAGAAAGCATTGAGAATGTCAGCACATTTATAATTTTTTGTTCAAATATTTTAATTTGTTTCTTAAGAGCTTGATTTTAAAAATGTTCTTCAATTATTTTGAATTTTATGTCATCTTGTAGAAAAAATAATTTTTTTAAGATTTCAATTTCTCATTGTGAGAAAAAGAAAGAAATTTGAATTTGAAAGGTTTATCCATGGGATAAGTAATTAATTATCCCAACACGTTTGTGGTAAAAAGGATACAACAGATAAGTGAATGGTAAACCGAAAATAATTTTGTATGTCATATTTTTTACTAAGACAAATAATGTTTTAAAACATATATTGTCTTGGAAAATATGAATTTTGGGGATTTCATAATTGATATGCATTCTAGTACAATTATCAGAGGACAAAGATTCTTTTATCTTCTTGAAGTACTTGGTAGGAATGAGTCATTTCTGCATACAATTCAAATCAGTTCCTGAATCAATAAGAGCCGTTGAAGTGAAATCGAAATCTTGAATTATTATTCTGACCATTATGTGTCATTTCCTAATTTTGATGTGATTAAGGATTTGAATGAAATTATCATCATCTTGATTGTTGACAACAGGTTCTCCAACCTCATTATAAAAAATTAGGGATTTACTAGGTTCTCTTAGTTCACTGGATTCATGATTTTTAATTAAATTTTCTATTTCTAAAAGATTTACTTATTTTGTTACTTCTGTGTTTGAATTTTTTAATTCTTTTATTTTGATTTTAATATTTTTAATGATTTTTTAAGTTCTTGTAAAGTAACTTCTTTTTCCTTTCCTTTAACTTTGTTGAATTTTTAAGAGTTTGTGAAACTTTTGCAGTATTATTTTTAGAATTAGTATTTTCTTTCTTTTGAATTACCTTCCTAAGTCTTTCAAAGTATTCTTGTTTTAATTTGAGATTTTTAATTTTACTAATTAAATCTAACAAAATATTTTATTTTTCTTCATTTATATTTAAAACATTAATATTTTTCTGACAAGAGCTATTCTTGTACCCTATAGAGATATTAGGAGAATCACTGTTAGAAATTGAAGTGTTTGATTCGTCAAATTCAGGGGATTAAAATTCTCCTAAATCTTCATTACTATTTTCATAATAATTTATGGTTTCTATAATTCTAAACAATTCTTATTTTTCTTTGTCAAAAATTTTTAATTGTTTGATTTTATTTTTGACTTGACAAATGTTAGAAAATGACCATTCTTACTACATTTAAAGCATTTGATTTTACTTTTATCAGTAAAATTTTTTATTGAATTTTTTTCTTGAATAATTTTTTTTCTTAGAAAAGTATTTTTCAAATTTTTTATTTTTCTGTTTGTGGTATTTTTTCTTATAAGGTTTGTACATTCTTTTATGATTAAGGTGAGAATTTTTCTTATTCTTTTGGAAGGAGCAATAGCGGGTAATCCATATTGCTCATGAAAATTGCCTAATTCATATTTGATAGTTTTCTTTTCTTTTTTAATTTGTTTGTTAATTTTTATGTCTATACACATTCTTAGACCTACGTTTTGTATTATAGTGATAATTGTACCGTAGGTGAGACATTATAGTCTATATTTCCTAGGTCATCACTAAGGACTGTTCTAATTTTGTGGGCAAACAAATTTTGTAAGCCATTGATGAATTTTTCTTTCCAAAAGGACTGATTATCGTCATCTCTAGACATTACTCTGGACAAAATTATATTTTTTTACCAGCCTAAGATTTCTTAATTGGTCATGGATATGCAAAGTAACATTATTTGGCGTTCCAATGAAATGTTCAATTATTGTGTAAAGAAGTGTGTTGATGGCATCATTCATTGTTCCTGATCTTCTCCAATAATTGGGATTCCTTCACCATCAATCTTTGTTGCTGAAAGGTTGACATTTTTAGATTCCTCAGTAAGATGCTTTTCCCACTAGGAATGAAGCATTCCTGTGATTCCTGTCTAAAAGCTTTATTAACTCATTGTGAGGCAAATTGTGTGTGGTAATGTAACAGTTGGCTACCATAGCCATGTGTTGTAATTTGTTGAGGACTTCCTGTTCTGAAATATCATCAACATTTCATTCATACAATTTTTCTGAAGAAACATAAAATTGATTAACTAAAGATGATTCAGTAATTTGAAAGTTTGGAGGATTAGGCTTTTTATGCCACTTCCTTTCCAGTTTAGTAAGTTCTAAATTTTTAAATATTTCTTCAATATTATGAATGTTTGAAGTTTCATGAATTGTGGATGATTAATTGGTGGAATCTGACCTATGGTTTTATGAATCAGAACTATTATCTTGGTTAATAACCTTAATATAAGAAGATGACTCAACAGATTTATTCTTTAATTCTTGAAGCATTTTATCAATATTTTTATTTAGGAGAACAAAATCCAGAGAGGTTTTATCTGAAAGATTTATTAAAGGAGTTTCTTTTAGAGATTCATTTGATTTTGGCTCATGAAGATCATCAACCTTATTCTTCATTTTATCTAATTATTTTCCTATTGTTATTAAACATTTATTAGTGTAATTAAGTTGTTCAACAACTTTTTTATTGTGTTCTTCTTCCTTTGAAATCTTAATATGAGAGGAAATGATTAAAGATGATTAATTATAATTTTCTCAAGTGGGGGTAGCTTGCAGTCACCACACTGGAGTCTTCTTTGACCCATTTGATCTTGGAAATTACTTTAATATTCTTTTAGTGAATATCCTTAATATAATAAAAAAACACATCAACTCTAAATTTTTACATGAACGCCTTTCATTCAGTAAGGATGAGTTTTCTTTGATCCATATTATATGTATTTCTGAACCTATTACGTCTATTGAGATTGGCTGAGTCATTCATGTGTTGGGTTAAACCATCCCAATCATGCTTTTATTTTTGGTTTAGGGTGCCTAAATTTAAAACTAGGAGCTAAGGATTACAGGAGGTATGGCTCCTTGGTAATCAAATTCAGTTGGTGATTCAGTTTTGTCAGATTCTTCAGTCTTATTATCAAAGATTGGCTGACTGACTTGAGAATATGTGGTCTTAAATTTTTTATTTTTTTATTTTTTAATTCTTGTTCTAATTGTTGAATCCTAAGATCTTGATCATTATTAACAGATGATCTAGAAAAGGAATTATTAGGTGCACTAGACTGACTAAACTCCCTAATTTGAGTGTTAATACTAGAAGATTGAATTAACTTTTACAGTACCATCCATATACTGCTAGATATAATCAACATATTCAATTTTCTTTCATTGATTAAAAGCCAATTTATAGGCAAAGTAATATCAGACCACCTCATGATTTTAGGGATCTCTAATATTAACATTACTTTGGCTAGATTGAATCAACATGGTTTGATTTTTTAAACTCCTATTAATGGCTTGAAAATTCATATTGGTTCTGGTTACTTTGTAATGTATTCAAAAAATCAAAGCTAGGGTTTGGGCACCTTCAAGAATTTGATAACAACCAGTTTTTTATATTCAAAATTAAAGATTTAAGAATATGATAGTCTATTAGAGTAACAAATAAATCTGGAAACAATCAAAATGGATTAGACTATTATAAAATGAAAATTCAATTAATCCTAAAATACTATCATTAAAATTTATAAATCTTGCATCTCGCAAGGCTAACAAGACAGAGGTATTTAAGCCTCCTCTTGTGAGTGGCTTAACTTCAATCTGGACTAAATCAAAGTGAGGAAAATTATATCATTCTTCAATGTGATGTTTAATTGCATGAAGGAAATGTAAATGACAAGCTTCATGCTCTTTCCCAAGTGCATATATTTTTTCAATTGTTTTTACATGATGTTGAGGATTGAAGGACGCAACAGACCTTGTTGATTTATAAATTTATTAATTAGAGATTTTGGGTATATTCCATACCTTATGCTCTACTTGATTATCTGCTAAGTATTTAAAGTGTTCTTCATTAATTATGTATTAAATTGTATTTATTGTAGACCTATTACTATAGGAAGAATTACTTCTAAATAATCTACCAATTGCTAACAATAACTAAATTATTCTTATGATTGAAAATTTCATCATGTATTTTGGTTCTCAAACCTGCTATGACTTATATAACCTCCTATGAAATCAACTCTTCTCCCATTTGCCTCTACAACTACCCGACCCTCGGGATTTACGTATCTAAGAGGTCTTATTGGGGTGCCTGAAGTAAAGCAAATAGAACTGATACGTCAAATTCTTAGATTAGAAAAATAAATATTACAAAGAAATAATCAATTATAAAAATAACCAGCCACTTGGCGGAGAGTCAGATTAAATAAAAATAATTATTCAAAGAAGTAATTAAGTAACAATAGCAATAAGAACCAGCCACTTAGGCGGAGAAGAACAATAATTAAGCAGATTGGATAAGAATAGTAAATTGCCCTACCAGGTTTGGCTCTGATACCAAAAGAGGCAGAATTGTGTGTAGTTTAAGTATTTAGAGACAATGTATTAGAAACAAGAATTCTCAATGATTTTATTCAGAGAAGCAATTAAGCAGATTAATTATTCAAAGAAGCAATTAAGTAACAATAGCAACAAAAACCAGGCACTTGGGCGGTGAAGAACAATAGGTAAGCATAATAATTAAGAATAGTAAATTACCCTACCAAGTTTGACTCTGATACCAAAAGAGGTGAAATTACATATAATTTAAGCAATTAAAGACAGGGTATTAGCGAATCAAGAATCAAACGACAATAATTAAGCAGATTTGGCTCTAATACCAGATTAAAACTTACAAGTACTAAATAAATTAATTTATAATGATTAATTAGTGCTGCCGCTCACTAACTAATATTGAGAAAAAAGAAGAAAATATTACAAAAGAGGAGGAATAAGAATTTTTTGTTTTCAAAACAAGTTTTTCTTTCAAAATTGTTAAGAGTGGAAAACCAATTCTGAGGAACAGATGAGAGAAGGCAGCCTATTTATAGGCAAGGAGAGTGGAGTTCACCTGAAACTCATCACTTACCTACACTATTCTTTTCTGCTAAAGTAAAAATATTTTACATTACAACTTTTGACTAAGAATAGTAAAAATGACAAATAGTTGCCCAATTATTTGACAACTAGTACAATTATTGCAAAAAAAAAAACAATATGCAAAGATTCTGTGATCTTTGTAATCTTGAACTTCGCATCTAAATTATTGCTCTGTCATGATTGTTGTCTTTCAAAATCATTGTGACTATTGTTGTATGTTGGAGTCCTTGATAATTTCTATCTTGAATTCTTGTACTTTGATTGTTGATTTTGGAGAAGTCATTATTGCTTGTCTTGAATATCATTATGATCCTTGCATTATGCTAGAAAGTCATTATGATCTTTTTTTCAAACTCCTTGATTTCTTGATTATTCCACCAATGGCATTTTTTCAGAAGTAAATTATTTTTATTTATTCATCTTCACTAAGATTAATACTGTCAAATGGGTCTTGTGAGTCTTAGAAGGCATCATAAGGCCATTGTGATAGGAAGTGACCCAGTAATTTATTTTTATCTTTCAATTACTGAGGGAAAGCTTTGGATGATTGACCTTTCTGGATATTTGGTTTAATTTAGTGATTTGACTAGGAGGAGAAGAATTTTTTGGATTAATTCTTGCTTCAATTTGGATTTTAATTTTGTGGTCTTGGATTTTCCCTGGGAAGAGGGTTTTGATTTGGGTTTGGATTCTTTGTATGAACGCGATGATTTGGTTTGTGGATCTAGATTAGTGGGCTCAATTATTTTTAATGGAGTATGAGGAGAATGATTGACCAATTTTAACTAAGGGTGAATATTGGTAAATTCATGGTTGATAGAGGCATTTTTTTTCTAAGTATTGAATTTATCCCACCAGTTAACATAATATATTGCCACTTCATGATCTAGAATATTTTGTATTTATTTGTAAAACAGAATAATTGTGAAAAAGAAACCTCAAATGGTGAGGGTTTGTACAACTTCAGAAATAAATTAAAACTTTGTTGAAATTCAATTGGAAATAATTATAAGATAAGGCCAGGGATTGACCACCATCTTAAGAACCATTTTGAAAAATTAATTTTAAATTTTTTATTAAAATTCAAAAACCAAGAGTGAGAAAAATCACTATTTTGATGCAGGAAAATCATGTGTCAAGCATCAATATAGTCAAAATAATTATATTATAAAAGTATTTTGAAAGCTGAAGGATGGACTTTCCAATCCTTCATGGTTACGATTCCGAGAATGTAGAAGGAATGATAAAGAATCTTTCCTTCAGAACTTTTGATTGGACTATATTTATGGATTTTGTTTATAAGAAAATGTCTTTGTAGAAACTGAGATTTTTATCTTTGTGTCTAGGGACATAATGGGATTCAGGAATAAAATAGGTTTTGGCAATTTGGGCAGAATTCTTCAAATGAGAAAATAGAGCCTCAATATGAAAAAGATTTTTGGTGGGCATTTTTTGAAGATAAGAGGATGATTTTCTATAATTTGTAATTGGTTGGTTGAGCAATTGAGCATTAAAGGATTGCATAATTGAGAAGCGGTCAAATTGGTTGACTAGAGTTGATTGGTAATTGGGTTTGATGGACCCAAGTATTGTTAATTGGGCTTGGTTAAGAGTAAAAGACTCATCTTTAATTTTAGCATTAAAGGTCAATTGTGGAGTCAAAGACTCTTCTATAATCGAATCATTTATCATTCTTATATGATTTTTAAAAGTGATACTGATTTTTTTAGCTAAGGATTCAACAACATGTTTATGACTTTTTTGAAACCTGTCTAGCATGATGAAGAAAGTTTGTCCGGTATAAAAAATTCTTTGATTGTTATATCTGAAATTTAATTTTAAAAATTGTTTGTCTCGATAGGTTCACAGTTAAAATTTTTTGTTATCATAATAGATTTTATTATCTTTGTGAAAATCTATTTTTCCACATTTCTCATACTATTGGATTAAGGTTACATTGAAGTCATGCTTCAACCCAACTTCTTTCAAAATTTTATCCAATTCATTAATCCATGTATTTCTTGGATATTTAAATCAATTATGACCATAATTAATGAATGGAAAATTTAAGCAAAAAGTGGCTGCCTATCATTAAATTTTTTTTAATTGAATTTTGATTGAGTATTTTGGGTTTTTCCTTTCCATATTCTAGTAGGTTAGAATTTTTAAATTCTGTCATGGCAGAATCTTAAAATGATTTCCTGGCAAAACATTTTTTGGAAGCAATGTCCTTTTCTCCAAAATAAATTACGCAGATTTGTAATCAAATTTTAAAAGAAATTCTTGATTTAATAAAGCAAATTGTATGATTTGATTAAGTTCTTTAATATTGGAATGATAAATTTCAAATTTTATAAATCTAATTTTTGATTGAAACAATTTGATTCTTCTTGCAGAGATAACTAAACTGTTTTGTTTTATTTTCTTGGTAAACAATTCAAGGTGTTTCCAGTGCTGTTTAATTAATTTAGAGAAAATAAGAATATCACTAATGCAAACAATCGAGAAATTAGTGAATTGGTTAAAAATTTCATTTATTCTATTCTGAAATTCACTTGGAGCATTTTTAAGATCAAATAGTATTACTTTCCATTTATACTGACCATATGCAATTTTGTATTTATCAGTTTTATTTGTCTGGATTTGTCAAAACGTATTAGAAATGTCAGTACACAATTTTTTACAAATTTTGTCTTTAAGGATTTTAATTTGTTTTTTAAGAGCAGGATTATGAAGTTGTTCTTCAATTCTTTTAATTTTATTTCATCTTGTAAAAATATAATTTTTTTTTCCAAGAAAATAAATTTACAATTTAACTACATAATTTTGTTGTAAAGTTTTCAAATTCTCATTGTGAGAAAAATAAATAAATTTGAATTTTACAGGTTTATCCATGAAAAAAAGTAATTATCTCATCATGCTCTATTGTAAAATGATATAGCAGAAAAATGAATGGTAAACCTAAAATAATTTTATCTATCATATTTTTTACTAAGACGAATTATGTTTTAAAACACACATTGTCTTGGTAAATATGAACTTTGGGGATTTGATAATTGATATGCATTCGAGTATCATTGGCAGAGGACAAATATTATTTTGTCTTCTTGAAGTACTTGGTAGGAACAAATCGTTCTTGCATACAATTTAAATCAACTCTCGAGTCAACAAGAGTCATTGAATTGAAATCAAAATCTTAGATTATTATTCTGACCATTATGTGACATTTTTTTTATTTTGATATGATTAAGGATATAGATGAAGTTATCATCATCTGGATTGTGGACAATAGGTTCTTCGACCTTATTATCAGAAAATGGGGATTTACTAGGTTCTCCTAGTTCATTGAATTCATGATTTTTAATTAAATTCTCTATTTAAAAAAAGATTTAATTATTTTGTTATTTATATGTTTGAATCCTTTAATCCTTTTAATTCTTTTATTTCAATTTTAATATTTTTATTTCATTTTGAAGTTCTAGTAAATTAAATTTTCTTTCTTTTTCTTTAACTTTGTTGAATTTTTTAAGAGTTTGTGAAAGGCTTGCTGTATTATTATTAGACTTAGTATTTTCTTTCATTTGAATTATTTTCCTAAGTCTTTCAAGGTATTCTTATTTTAATTTAAGATTTTCAATTTTACTAATTAAATCTAACCAAAGATTTTATCGTTCTTCATTTTTATTTAAAATATTAAAAAATTTCAGACAACAGTTATCCATGCACCCCGTAAAGATGTTAGGAGAATTAATGTCGGAACTTAAAGAGTTTGATTCATCAGATTTAGGGAATTCAAATTCTCATAAATCTTCATTACTATTTTCATAATGATTTATGGTTTCTATAATTCTAAAAAATTCTTATTTTTCTTCGCCAAAGATTTTTAACTGATTGATTTTATTTTTGACTTCACGAGTGTTGGAAAAATGACCATTCTCTCTACATATAAAAAACAACAAATTTTTTATTGAATTTTCTTTTTGAATAATTTTTATTGTTAGAGAAGTATTTGTCAAAATGTTTATTTTTCTATTTGTGGTATTTCTTCTTATAAGGTTTGTAAATTATTTAGGATTAAGATGAGAATTTTTCCTATTCTTCTAGGAATAAGCAATAGCGGGTAATCCATATTACTTATAGAAATTGCATAATTCATATTTGGTAGTTTTCTATTCTTCTTTAATTTGTTTATAAAATTTCATGGCTATACACATTCTTAGACCTTCTTTTTGTATTGTAGTGATACTTTGTAGCGTAGGTGAGACTATTGTAGTCTATATTTCCTAGTTCATCACTAAGGTCTGCTCTAATTTTTTGGGCAAACAAATTTGGTAAGCATTTGATGAATTTTTCTTTCTAAAATGATTGATTACTGTCATCCCTAGACATTACTCTGGACAATAATATATTTTTGTCCCACTCAAAATCACTTAGGGTAGGATACCTAAGATTGATTAATTGGTCAAGGATACGCGAAGTGACATTACATGACGTTCTAATGAAATGTTCAATTATTGCGTAAAGATCTGTATTAATGGCATCAGTCATTGTTTCCTAATCTTCTCCAAGGAATGGGGTTCCTTCAACATCAATCTTTATTGCTTTAAGGATGGTATTTTTGTATTCTTCAGTGAGTTGTTTTTCCCTCCAGGAATGAAGTATTCGTGTGAATCCTGTGACTAAAAATTTTATAACCTCATTGTGAGGCATGTTGTGTGTAGTGATGTAACTGTTGGCTACCATAGCCATGTGTTGTAATTTGTTGAGGACTTTCTATTTGAAAGTCCATCAATATTCCATTCAACTCTAAATTCTAACATGAACGTCTTCCATTCAGCAAGGATGATTTTTCTTTGATCCATATTATATATCTCTCTAAAGGAATTCGTAACCACTAGTTTTGATATTCAAAGTTAAAGACTTAAGAATATGTGAGTCTGTTTAGACTAATAGATAAATCTGGAAAACAATCAAAATGGATTGGACCATTATAAAGTGTGGATTCAATTAATCTTAAAATGCCCTCATTAAAATTTGTAAATCTTACATCTCGTAAGGCTAACAAGACAGAGGTATTTAGGCTTACTCTTGTGAGTGGTTTAATTCCAATCTTGACTAAACCAAAGTGAAGGAAATTATATCCTTCTTCAATGTGATGTTTAATTACATTAGGGAAAGTAATTGGCAAGTTTCATGCTCTTTCCCAAGAGCATATATTTTTTTAATTGTTTTTCCATGATATTGAGGCTTGAAGGAAGCAACAAACCATGTTGATTTATAAATTTCTTTACCAAGTATTTTAGGTATATTATATACTCTATGATCTACTTGATCATCTGCTAAGTATTTAAAGTGTTCTTCATTAATTATGTCTAGTATTTAATTTATTGTAGACATATTGCTACTAGAAGAATTAGTTTTAAATAATCTACTCATTGCTCAAAATAGCTAAATTATTCTTATGATTGAAATCAACTCTTCTCCCCTTTGCCTTTACAACTACCCTACCCTCAAGATTTATGTATCTAAGAGGTCTTATTGGGGTGCCAGAAGTAAACCAAATAGAAAATACATCAGATTCCCATATTAGAAAAATAAAGATTACAAAGAAATAATCAATTATAAAAACAACCATCCACATGGGCGGAGATTCAGAGCAAATAAATAAAATTCAAAGAAGCAATTAAGCAATAATAGTAACAAGAACCAGCCACTTGGGCGGTGAAGAACGATAAGTAAGCAGATTAATTAAGAATAGTAAATTACCCTATCAGGTTGGCTTTGATACCAAAAGAGGTTAAATTACGTATAATTTAAGTAATTAAAGACAAGATATTAGAGAATCAAGAATTCAAACAACAATAATTAAGCAGATTTGGTTCTGATACCAGATTAAAATTTACAAGCATTAAAGAAATCATTGTCAATTCTTGTTTTTCAAGTATTGAAGAAATTATTGTGAATTCTTGTTGAACAACTTAACATTAATCAAAGCTTAATAACAATAGGAAAATAATTAGACAAAATTAAAAATAAGGTTGATGATCTTCATGAACCTAAACCTAATGAATATCTGAAAGAAACTCTTTTAATAAATCTTTCAGATAAAACTACTTTGAATATTGTTCCCCATAATAAAAAGATTGATAAAACGCTTCAAGGATTGAAGAATAAATCTATTGAGTCATCTACTTCTGTTAAAGTAATTAACCATGACAGTAGCTCTGATTCAAAAAGCCATAGGTCAGATTTCACCTATGAATCATTCACAATTCATAAATCTTCAAACATCCACAATATTAAAGAAACATTTGAAAATTTAGAAATTAACCAATTAGGAAGGAAGTGGCATAAAAAGTCTATTCCTCTAGACATCCAAATTATTGAATCATTTTTAGTTAATACATTTTCTGTTTCTGTAGAAAAATTATATGAATGAAATATTGATGGTCTTTTAGAACAGGAAGTCCTCAAGAATTATAGCACATGGCTATGGTGGTAGCCAACAGTTATATTACCACACATAATTTGCCTCGCAATGAGGTGATAAAGCTTTTAGTTACAAGATTCATAAGAATTCTTCATTCTTGGTGGGAAAAGCATTTCATTGAAGAATCCAAAAATGTCATCCTTTCAGCAATAAAGATTGATGCTTAAGGAACCCCAATTATTAGACAAGATCAGGAAACAATGTATGATGCCATCAATACACTTCTTTACACAATAAATTGAACATTTCATTAGAACACCAAGTAATGTTACTTCGCGTACCCATGACCAATTAACCAATCTTAGGTGTCCGACCTTAAGTGATTTTGACCGGTAGAAAAATATATTTTTGTCCAGAGTAATGTCAAGGGATGATAGTAATCAACTCTTTTGGAAAAACAATTCATCAATGGTTTACCAAATTTGTTTACCCACAAAATTAGAAAAGTCCTTAGTGATGACCTAGAAAATATAGACTATAATAGTCTCACATACAGTACAATTATCACTACAATATAAAAAGAAGGTCTAAGAATGTGTATAGAATGAAAATTAATAAACAAATTAAAAAGGAAAAGAAAACTGTCAAATACAAATTAGGCAATTTCTGTGAGTAATATAGATTACCCGCTATTGCTCCTTCCCAAAAGAATAGGATAAATTTTTATCTAAATCCTAGAAGGATTTACAAACCTTATAGGAAATTTTTTTACCAAAACAGAAATAAAAATTTTGACAATACTTTCTGACAATAGAAACTATTCAAGAAGAAAAGTCAATAAAAATTTGTTGATAAAAGTATAATTAAGTGTTGTAATTGTAATCAGAATGGTCATTTTTCTAACACTTGTTAAGTCAAAAATAAATTTAATCAATTAGAAATCTTTGAAGAAGATAAATAAGAATTGTTTAGAATTATATAACCAATAGATTACTATGAAAATATTGAAGATTTAGAGGAATTTTAATCCTCAGAATCTAAAGAATTAAACCCTTCAAGACAGTAATTCTCCAAATATTTCTATGGGATGTAAGAATAGATGTTGTCAGAAAAATATTAATGTTTTAAATAAAAATGAAGAACAAGAAAATCTATTGTTAGATTTACATAGTAAAATTGAATTAAAACAAGAATACCTTGAAAGACTTAGGAAGGTAATTCAAAAGAAAAAAATACTAAGCCTAATAATAATACCGCAAGCCTTTCACAAACTCTTGAAAAAAATAAATTAAAATCTTTGAACAAAAAATTTGTAAAAAATTGTGTGCTGACGTTCGTAATGCATTTTGGCAAATTTAGATAAATATAATTGATAAATACAAAATTACATTTGATCGTTATAAATTGAATGTAATACCATTCGATATTAAAAATGCTCCAAATGAATTTCAGAATAAAATAATAAAATTTTCAACCCAATCACCAATTTCTCAATTGTTTGCATTAATTGAACAACAATGGAAACACCATGAGTTGTTTGCCAAGATAGTAAAAAAATAGTTTAGTTATCTTTGCAAGAAGAATCAAATTATTTCGATCCAAGATTAGATTTCCATTATCATAAAATTTGCTCTATTAAATCAAAATTTTAAAAAAAAATTGATTGTAAATCTACAAAACATGTTTTCACATTACTTCCAAACAAAGTTTTTCCTGGTAACAGTCTATGTTTAGCATTTTTTATTTTACTATCGTATTTATTCATGACATTAATAATTTAATTCTTGACTTTGTTCTCATGAATTTATGCAGGAAATCATTTCAAAATCCTGCAATGGAGGAATTTGAGAACTCCGTCCTACTAGAATACGGAATGGTAAAACTTAGAATACTTAACCAAAATTCTTTTAAAATCAAGAAGCTCAATGACACGGCAACCGCTTTTTGCTCAAAATCCTCATTCATTAATTATGGTCATAATGGATTTGAATATTCAGGAAATGCATGGATTGATGAATTAGATGAAATTTTGGAAGATGTTGGGTTGAAGCATGACTTCAATGCACCACTAATTCAATGGCATGAGAAATGTGAAAAAATAGGTTTACACAAAGATAATGAAAGTTGTTATTAGACAACAAATTTTTAACAGTGAACCTATTAAGACAAGCAATTTTTAAAATTGAATTTTCACATAAAACAATCAAAGAATTTTTTATACTAGAAGGAACTTTCTTCGTCATGCCTGACAGATTTCAAAAAAGTCATAGGTATGCTGTGGAATCTTTAACTAAAAGAATAAATATCACTTTCAGAAAACATGTGGGAATTATAAATGGTTCAATTATAGAGGAGTCTTCATTACAAAAGTCCCCTTTTGACTTGATTAAGCTTGCTAGAAATTGAAACAGACCCCTGCGTGTTCCTTAGCTCATTTTTCACCGTCATTTTACACTCTCCAAATTCTGCCCAACGCCTATCGTACCGAAAAATATGCCTCCATTTGCTGAATTTTTTTGTCTGTCCACCAATAAAATGACATGATCAGAGCAACCACGTGGAATATGTTCCAGTTTATAATCGGGAAACATATCCAATCACGTAGAACAATCCATGAGGACTCAAACAATTCATGGAAGAATTCTTCTTCCATCTCCTCCGTTGCATTTCTAAAGGCTATTCCAAATGAATTTCCTTGAAGAGCACCAAGCTTAGGCTTTCCGCAAACTCCGACTATAAGAACCTTTTTGGGCTCTTGCGATAAGCAAGCACATAGCAAAGGCTTCATTCGCGCTCCTTTCTCATGTAAGGCATCCATTAGAAAATAACAGAACTTAGTTAATGCATGTGGATAACCAAACAGCTTTGTATCTGCTGAATCTTCAAGCTTCACCCACCGGAATTTCCTTCCATTTCTTATACAACCACTCTTTGTTATTGCAGTGCTTCCTTGTCTAAGAATTGCTCTCTGTATTTTAATTGCTTGATGCATTCCATTTTTCAGCTTATCAAGATTGATCAAGGACAGTGCATCATAAGCCACTCCAAATTGCTCGGATGCACAAGAACCATTTGACTTCACAAATGACTCGAGCAGTGCAGTAACCCCGTACACGACATCTGCTGCAGACACCCTTGAACTATAACCATGTAAGCGAAGGAAGCTCCTGTAGTAGAAATCATTAAGCCCATACTCTGGCAGAAATCGATCAAACTCATCCTTCATCTTCTGCTTTACTTCAAGATTCATGTACTGAAACTTCTGTTGGCAATCCACAAGAGCGAATCCCATTCGTGCAAGAAGCAACTTGAGCTTTTTCATTCCATTATCACTCCATGTCTTTAATTTAGTTGCAATATATGAAGAACACAGCATTGAATCAAATAAATTCCACTCCTGTAAAAGCATTAATCTTGGTTCATCTTCATATGTGATTTTTGACGAATTGGGTGCTCGAATTTTAGTTCCATCTTTTAGTGTGACGGAAGTTACTGTGTCCAAGTTCCCTGAACTATTTATATGTTGTTCAAGCTCCATAACCCCAGCTTGATACCTTTCATCTGTTAACCTCTCATGAAGAAACTGATCTGTCAAAGAGACACAAGCCAGCCACAGCAACTCATTCGAATTCTTCCTCATGGAATGTGACAGATCATACATCAAACACCCAGAAGGCTTGCCATGAAAAGTGCCCATTTGATAATATCCCTTTTTCAGCTTCCGGAAGAGCTGAACTGGGTCATCTTCTTTATCTTGAGAAACCTTCCTCCGCTTCCTTAATCCACCTCCATCTTCCTCTTCCTCACGTTCACTATCATTGTCATCCTCGCTGTCCGATTCCTCATCAATATCATCATCGCTATTCAAATCACTTGTACTCCACAATTCTCCCTTAAGGCCCAAATTAAATAGGGGTCTTCTACTCCTAACCAAACCAATTTACAATACTTGGGTCCATCAGATCCGACTACTAATCAACCCTAGTTAACCAATTTGACACTTTTTCACTTACTCAACCTTTTGATGATTAATCGATTGACCGACCAATTACAAAATACAAATCATCCTCTTATTTTCAAAAAATGCCCAACAAAAATCTCTTTCATATTGAGCTTCTATTTGCTCATTTGAAGGATCCAGCTCAAATTACCAAACCATATTTCATTCATGAATTGCATTATGTCCCTGGACACAAAGATAAAAATCTCAATTTCTACAGAGACATTCTCTTAGAAAAAATCCATAAATATTAGCCCAATCAAAAGTTTTGAAGGAAATATCATCTATCATTCCTTCTACATTCTCAAAATCATGTCCATGAAGGATCGGGAAGTCCATCATTTAGCCTTCAAAATTCTTTTCGATAAAAAATAGTATAATTATTTTGACTATATTGATGCTTGACACATGATTTTCCTGCATCCAAATAGTTATTTTCGAACTCTAGATTTTTAAATTTTGATAAAAATTTCACAATTAGTTTTCCAAATTAGTTCTTAAAATGGTTGTCCATTCACGGTCCTGCCTTAAAACTTTTTCTAATTGATTTAAAATAATGTTTCAATTTATTTTTAAAGGTTTACATGCACTCACAAATTGAGGTCTCTTTTTCCCCCAAATATTTTTTTAAATAAATGCAAAATACACCGGATCCTAAAGTGGTAATACTCAATTGAAGATAGAATCCTCACCAGACAATATTATGTTAAATGGTGGGATAAATTCAATACCAAAAAAGTGTTGCCTCTATCAACCATGAATTTACCAATATCCACCCTCTGTTAAATTGGTCAATCCTTCTCCTCAAGCTCCATTATAAGTTAATGAGCCCGTTAATCAGGATCCACAAACAAAATCATCTAGTTCATCCAAAGAATACAAACCCGAATCAAAACCCTCTTCAAAGGAAAAATCTAAATTAATCTAAAAATGCTTCTCCTCCTGGAAGACAATAACATTTCTGACTCTGAATCATCCGTAGAGTCAAATCACCCAATTAAATTAAATATCCAGAAAGGTCGATCATCCAAATCTTTCTGCAGTTGAAGGATAAAAATAAATTACAGGGTCGCGTCCTACCACAATGGGCTTATGACACCTTCCAAGACTCACAAGACCATTTGACAGTATTAATTTCAGTGAAGATGAATAAATAAAAATAATCTACCTTTGGCACAATGCCAATGTTAAAATCAAAGGATCAATAATATATAAGAAATATCTTGATGACTTTCTAGCACAACGCAAACAGTCACCAACAAGATGCACAATCATGGATTCCCCAAAAATCAATAATCAAAACACAAGAATCCAAGATAGCAATTATAAAAGTACTCCAATATACAGTAATAGTCATAATGACTTTCTGAAGACAACAATCATGGCAGAGCAATAATGAAGACGTAAAGTCTAAGATTACAATTATCAAGGAATCTTTACATTTTGTCTCTCCTACAATTATTGTACTAGTTGTCAAATAAATAGGCAACTATTTGTCCTTTTTACTATTCTTAGTCAAAAGTTGTAATGTAAAATATTTTTACTATTCTTAATTAATCTGCTTAATTATTATTCTTCACCGCCCAAATGGCTTGTTCTTATTGTTCTTCACATCCCAAGTGGCTGGTTCTTGTTGCTTAATTGTTTACTAGAATAATCATTTTTATTTAATCCCAAGTGGCTGGTTCTTGTTGCTATTGTTGGTTATTTTTATAATTGATTATTTCTCTATAATCTTTGTTTTTCTAATCTATGAATCTGATGTATCATTTTTTATTTGGTTTACTTCAGGCACCCCAATAAGACATCTTAGATACGTAAATCCTGAGAATAGGTAGTTATAGAGGCAAATGGGAGAAGAGTTGACTTCATAGAAGGTTTTAGAAGTCATAGCAGGTTTGAAAATCAAAATACATGATGAAATTTTTAATCATAAGAATAATTTAGTTATTTTGAGCAATGAGTAGATTATTTAGAATTAATTCTTCTAGTAGCAATATGTCTACAATAAATAAAATACCAGACATAATTAATGAAGAATATTTTGAATACCTAACAGATGATCAAGTAGATCATAGGGTATGAAATATACCCAAAATTCCTAGTAAAGAAATTTATAAATAAACATGGTCTGTTGCTTCTTTCAAGTCTCAGCATCATGTAAAAATATTTGAAAAAATATATGCTCTTGGGAAAGAGTATGAAACTTGGAGTTAAACCACTCTAAGGAGAGGCCTAAATACCTCTGTCTTGTTTACCTTGCGAGATGCAAGATTTATAAATTTTAATGATAATATTTTAGGATTAGTTGAATCATCACTTTATAATGGTCCAATCCATTTTTATTGTTTTTCATATTTGTCTGTTAGTCTAACAGACCCCATATTTTTTAATCTCTAGTTTTGAATATCAAACTAGTGGTTACCAAATCCTTGAAGGTGTCCACCCCTAGTTTTTATTTTTAGAATACATTATAAAGTAACCAAAACCAATATTCATTTCCAAGCCATCAATAGGAGTCCAAAAATCAAACCCTTTTGATTCAATCTGGCCAAAGTAATGCAAATATTAGAATCTCTAAAACCATTAGGTGGTTTGATATTACTTTGCCTACAAATTGGCTTTTAACCAATGAAAGCCAACCCATTCCAATTTAACGCTCAATTGAAGATGTTAATTATATCCAGCAGTATATGGATAGTACTATTAAAATTAATTTCCAATCTTGTAGTTCTAATCCTCAAATTAAGGAGTTTAGCTAGTCTAATACTCCTAGGAAATCCTTTTCTGGATCATCGATTAATAATGATCATGATCTTAGGATTCAACAATTAGAACAAAAATAAAAAAACAAAAAACAAAAAACTTTAAGACCTAAAGGCATAGCCACAAATTTCCAAGTCAGTCAGTCAATCATTGATAATAAGACTGAACAATCTGATGAAGTTGAATCACTAAGTGAATCTAATTTTCAAGGAGTCTTACCTTCTGTCAATCCACAACTCTTAATTTTGAATTTAGGAACCCTAGGCCAAGAATACAAACCTGATTGAGAGGGTTTAACCTAACACATGAATGACCCAGCCAATCTTAATAGACGCAATAGGTTCAGAGAGACATAGAATATCGATCTAAGAAAAATCATCATTGCTGAATGGAAGGCATTCATGCAAGAATTTAGAGTTGATATGTTTTTCCTTGATTATATCGAGAATATTTATGAAAAGATTATTAAAGTAATTTTCAAGACTAATTGGGTCAAGGATGACTCTAGTGTGGTAACTGCTAGCCATCCCCCACCTGAAAAAATTATAATTAATCATAAAAATTATTTGATCACTGCTTCTCCTTTAATATCTCAAAAGAAGAAGAACGTAATAAAAAAGTTGTTGAACAAATTAATTGCACTAATCAAAGATTAATAACAATAGGAAAACAAATAGACAAAATTAAAAATAAGGTTGATGATCTTCGTGAACCTAAACCTAATGAATCTCTAAAAGAAACTCATTCAATAAATCTTACAGATAAAAGTTCTCTGAATATTGTTCCCCTCAATAAAAAAATAGATAAAATGCTTCAAGAATTGAAGAATAAATCTGTTGAGTCATCTTCTTTTGGTAAGGTTATTTATCATAATGTCATAGGTCATATTCCACCTATGAATCATCCACAATTCATGAATCTTCAAACATTCATAATATTGAAGAAACATTTAAAATTTTAAAAATTAACAAATTAGAAAGGAAGTGGCATAAAAAGCCTATTCCTCCGGACATCCAAATTACTAAATCATATTTAGTTAATCAATTTTATGTCTCTATAGAAAATATATATGAATGGAATATTGATGGGCTATCAAAACAGAAAGTCCTCAACAAATTACAGCACATGGCTATGGTAGCCAACAATTATATCACCACCACACACATTTTGACTCACAATTAGGTAATAAAGCTTTTAGTTACATGATTCACAGGAATTTTTTATTCTTGGTGAGAAAAGTATCTCACTGAAGAATCCAAAAATGCCACTCTTTCAGTAATAAAGATTGATGTGAAGGAACCTCATTTATTGGAGAACATTAGCAAACAATGCTTGATGCCATCAATACACTTCTTTACACAATAATTGAACATTTTCATTGAAACGCCAAGTAATGTTACTCTGCATATCGATGACCAATTAATCAATCTTAGGCATCTTACCCTAAGTGATTTTAACTGACAAAAATATATATTTGCCAGAGTAATGTCTAGGGATGACAGTAGTCAGCCCTTTTGGAAAGGAAAATTCATCAATGGCTTACCAAATTTATTTGCCCACAAAATTAGAATAGTCCTTAGTATGACCTAGGAAATATATACAACAATAGTCTCACATATGGTATAATTATCAGTACAATAAAAAAAGAAGGTCTAAGAATGTATATAGACATGGAAATTAACAAATAATTTTAAAAAGAAAAGAAAACTGTCAAATATGAATTAGGTAATTTCTGTGAGCAATATGGATTACTCGCTATTGCTCCTTCCCAAAAGAATTTACAGACCTTATAAGAAAAAATACCACAAACAGAAAAATAAAAATTCTGTCACACACTTTTCTAAGAATAAAAATTATTCAAGAAGAAAATTCAATAAAAAGTTTGCTGATAAAAGTAAAATTAAGTGTTTTAAATGTGGTCAAAATGGTCATTTTTCCAATACTTGTCAAGTCAAAAATAAAATTAATCAATTAAAAATCTTTGACGAAGTAAAATAAGAATTGTTGAGAATTATAGAAACCAAAAATTATTAATGTTTTGACAGTTATTCCCAAAATATCTCTATGGGGTGCAAGGATAGTTGTTGTTAAAAAAATATTATTGTTTTAAATAAAAATGAAGAACAAGACAATCTTTTGTTAGATTTAATTAGTAAAATTAATAATCCTGAATTAAAATAAGAATAACTTGAAAGACTTAAGAAGATAATTCAAAAGAAAGAAAATATACTAAGTCTAAAAGTAATATTACAAGCATTTCACGAACACCTGAAAAATTCAACAAAGTTAAAGAAAAGGAAAAAGAAGTTACTTTACAAGAACATAAAAAAGAAATAAAAAAATATTAAAATAAAAATAAAAGAATTAAAAGATTCAAAAACAAAAATAACAAAAGAATTAAATCTTTTAGAAATAGAGAATTTAATTAAAAAGCACGAATCCAGTGAACTAAGAGAACCTAATAAATCTCTAATTTCTGATAATGAAGTTGAAGAACATGCTGTCAACAATCAAGATGATTATAACTTCATCCAAAATCATAATCACATCAAAATTAAGAAATAGCACATAATGGTCAGAATAATAATTTAAGATTTCGATTTCACTTCAATGGCTCTTATTGATTCATGGGCTGATTTGAATTGTATGCATAAAGGACTCATTCCTACCAAATACTTCAAGAAGGAAAAAGAATCTTTGTCCTCTACCAATGGTACTACAATTCATATCAATTATGGAAACCTCAAATTTCATATTTGCCAGGACAATGTATGTTTTAAAACATCATTTGTCTTAGTAAAAAATACGACAGACAAAATTATTTTGGGTTTACGATTCATTTCTCTGTTGTATCCTTTTACCAGAGAGCATGATGGGATAATTACTCATCCAATGGATAAACCTGTAAAATTCAATTTTCTTTCTTTTTCTCACAATGAGAAATTGAAAATTTTAAAACAAAATTCTATATTTAAAACTATAAATTTAATTCTTGTAAAGAAAAATAATTATGTTTTCTATACGATGAAATAAAATTCAAAATATTTGAAGAATAGCTTCAAAATCCTTCTCTTAAAAAAAAATTAAAATATTTGAACAAAAAAATTGTAAAGAATTATATGCTGACATTCCCATTACTTTCTGGCAGCTGAAGTATCATACTGTTAGTCTATCTTATATTAAGAGATTTGATGAAAAAAATATCCCAACAAAGACATGACCAATTCAGATGAATTCTGAAATGCTTGAATTCTGTAAAAAGGAAATTGCAGAACTGCTCTATAAAATTATTATTAGAAGGAGCCAATCTCCTTGGTCTTGTTCAACTTTTTATGTCCATAAGGCAAGCAAAATTGAACGAGGAGTCCTTCAATTAGTAATTAATTACAAGTCCCTTAATAATATTGTAGAATGGATAAGATACCCATACCAAATAAAAGGGACTTAATTAATTGGCATGGAGATGATGTTGTATTCTCTAAGTTTGACATGAAATTTGCATTCTAACAAATTCAGATAAATGAAAATGATAAATACAAAACTATATATGTAACTCCATTTGGCCATTACGAGTGGAATGTAATGTATTTTGGTCTTAAAAATGCTCTAAGTGAATTCTAGAATATAATGAATGAAATCTTTAATCAATTTACTAATTTCTCAAATTTGGCCCCTTCTCAATTACTCAACCCTTTAATGGCCAATCACTTGGCCAACCAATTACAAATTATAAAAAATCATCCTCTTATTTTCAAAAAATGCCCAGTAAAAATGTCTTTCAAATTGAGCCTCCATTTTCTCATTTGAAAGATCATGCCCTAATTGCCAAAGCCCATTTCATTTCTAAATTCCATTATGACCCTAGACACAATGACAAAATCTCAGTTTCTACAGAGACATTCACTTAGAAATAAAATCCATAAATATTAACCCAATCAAAAGTTCTGAAGAAAAGATCGTCCATCATTCCTTCTACATTCTCAGAATCATAACCATGTAGGATTAGAAACTCCATCCTTCAGCTTTCAAAATACTTTCAAATAAAAAACAATATAATTATTTTGACTATATTGATGCTTGGGACATGATTTTCCTACATCAAAATAGTGATTTTCCTACTCATGGTTTTTAAATTTTGATAAAAATTTCAAAACTAGTTTTCAAATCGGTTCTTAAGATGGTGATCCATTCATGATCCTGTCTTACAACCTTTTCCAATTAATTTACACCAATATTTCAATTTATTTTTAAGGATTTACAAGCCCTCACCAATTGAGGCATCTTTTTCCCAAATACTTTATTATTCAAACAAATACGAAATATCTTTGATCCTAAAGTGGCAATACTTAATTAAAGATGGAATCCTCACCAGACAATATTATGTTAAATGGTGGGATAAATTTAATACCCAGGAAATAATTGCCTCCATTAACCATGAATTTGCAAATGCCCATCCTAGCCTAAAGTTGACAAACCCTTTTACCCAAGCTTCATTAAAAATTAATGAGTCCATTAACCCAAATCCACAAATTAAACCATCCAGTCCAAATTCATCCAAAGAATCCAAATCCAAACTCACTTCAAAGGGTAAATCAAAGTCTACAAAGCCTAAATTCTAAATGAAGTAAGAACTAATCAAAAAAATTCTTCTCCTTTTGGAAGACAATAATAAATTTGACTCTGAATCATCTGTAGAGTCATGTCACCCAAATAAACCAAAAATCCAAATATCACAATTATCCAAGGCTACCCCTCAGCAATTGAATGATCAAAATAAACTAAAAGGATGCGTCCTACCACAATGGACCTGTGACGCATTTCAAGACTCTTAGAATCCAATTGATGATGTAAATCTGAGTGATGATGAATAAATAAAAATAATTTACTTTTGGCAAAATGCCATTGCTGGAATAATCAAGAAGGCAAGAAATTTGAAGAAATAATAAGTTATATTAACATGATGACTCTCCAGCATAATGCAAATGTCATAATGAATTTCAAAACAAGCAACAATGACTTCTCCAACATGAATCAATAATTGAAGCACAAAATTTCAAGATAACAATTGTTAAGGAATGTCAACAATGACACTCCACAATGACTCTTCGAAGACATCAATCAGGACAGAGCAATAATGAGGACGAAAATCCAAGATTACTATTGGTCAAGGAATCTTTGCATTTTGTCTTTTTATGCAATTATTGTACTAGCTATCAAATAATTAGGCAACTATTTGTCATTTTTACTATTCTTAGTCAAAAATTGAAATGTAAAATGTTTTTACTTTAGTAGAAAAGAATAGTACATGTAAGTGATGGGTTCTCAGTGAACTTCACTCTTCTTGCCTATAAATAGGTTTCCCACTCCCATTTGTTCCTCAGAATTAGTTTTCCACTCTTAACAATTTTGAGAGAAAAACCTATTTCAAAAACAAAGCATTCTTATTCCTCCTCTTTTGTAATATTTTCTTCTTTTTCTCAACATTAATTAGTGCGGGGGAGCACTAATTAACCGTTGCAAATTAATTTCTTCAATACTTGTTGTTGTTTGAATTCTTGATTCTCTAATACCATGTCTTTAATTACTTAAATTATACACAATTTCACCTCTTTTAGTATTAGAGCCTAACTTGGTAGGGTAATTACTATTCTTAATTAATCTGCTTAATTATTGTACTTTACTACCCAAGTGGCTGGTTATTGTTACTTGATTGCTTTTTTGGAATCATTATTTTTATTTAATCTGACTCTCCGCTCAAGTGGCTCGTTATTCTTATAACTGATTATTTCTCTGTAATCTTTGATTTTTTAATCTGTGAGTCTGACGTATCAAAAGCAAACCTAGTAGGGTAATTTACTATTCTTAATTACTCTACTTAATTATTGTCCTTCACCGCCCAAGATGCTGGTCCTTGTTGCTATAATTGCTTAATTACTTCTTTGAATAATCATTTTTATTTAATCTGACTTTCCGCCCAAGTAGTTGGTTATTTTTATAATTGATTATTTCTCTGTAATCTTTGTCTTTCTAATCTATGAATCTGACGTATCAGTTTCTATTTGGTTTATTTCAGGCGCCCCAATAAGACCTCTTAGATACATAAATCCTAAGAGTAGGTAGTTGTAGAGGCAAATAGGAGAAGAGTTGACTTCATAGAAGTTTGTAGAAGTTATAGCAGGTTTGAGATTCAAAATACAGGATGAAATTTTCAATCATAAGAATAATTTAGTTATTTTGAGCAATAAGTAGATTATTTAGAAGTAATTCTTCTAGTAGCAATTGGTCTACAATAAATACAATACTAGACATAATTAATGAAGAATACTTTAAATACATAGCAGATGATCAAGTAGATTATAGGGTATGGAATATACCCAAAATTCCTAGTAAATAAATTTATAAATCAGCATGGTATGTTACTTCTTTCAAGTCTCAACATCATGTAAAAATAACTGAAAAAATATATGCTCTTTCTTCTAGTAGCAATAGGTCTACAATAAATATAATATCAGACATAATTAATGAAGAATACTTTAAATACATAGCAGATGATCAAGTTGATTATAGGATATGGAATATACCCAAAATCCCTAGTAAATAAATTTATAAATCAGCATGGTATGTTACTTCTTTCAAGTCTCAACATCATGTAAAATAACTGAAAAAATATATGCTCTTCGGAAAGAGCATGAAACTTACCAAATACTTTCCCCTAATATAATTAAAAGTCACATTGAAGAATGATATAATTTCCTTCACTTTGTTTTAGTCCAGATTGGAGTTAAACCACTCACAAGAAGAGGCATAAATACCTCTGTCTTGTTAGCCTTACGAGATGTAAGATTTACAAATTTTAATGAGGGCAGTTTAGATTAATTGAATCCACATTTTATAATGGTCCAATCCATTTTGATTGTTTTCCAGATTTATCTCTTAGTCTAACAGACTCACATATTCTTAAGTCTTTAACTTTGAATATCAAAACTAGTGGCTGCCAAATCCTTGAAGGTGCCCAACCCATAGCTGAAACCAATATAACTTTTCAAGCCATCAATAGTAGTCCAAAAAATCAAACCCTATTAATTCAATCTAGCCAAAGTAATTCCAATATTAAAGTTCTTAAAACATTAGGTGATCTGATATTACTTTGTTTACAAATTGGCTTTTAGCCAATAAAAGCCAACCCACTCCAATTCAACGCCCAATTGAAGATATTGAAAATATCAAGCAGTACATGGATGGTACTGTTAAAATTAATTTTCAATATTCCAGTTCTAATCTTCATAGGGAGTTTAGCAAGACTAGCACTCCTAGGAATTCCTTTTCTGAATCCATTGTCAATAATATTCAAGATCTTAGAATCCATCAATTGGAACAAGAATAAAAAAATTTTAAAAATTATACTTAAAGGCATAGCCACAAGTTCTCAAGTCAGTCAGCCAATCTTTGATAATAAGACTGAACAATCTGATAAAACTAAATCACCAACTGAATTTGATTTCCAATGAGCCTTACCTCATGTTTTTGCTCAGCTCTTAGTTTTAAATTTAGGCACCCTAAGCCAAGAATACAAGCTTGATTGGGAGGGTTTCACCCAACACATGACTAACTCAGTCAATCTCAATAGACATAATGAGTTCAGAGAAACATATAATATGGATCAAAGAAAAATCATCATTACTTAATGGAAGGCGTTCATATAAGAATTTAGAGTTGATATATTTTTTCATGATTATATCGAGGATATTTATGAAAATAATATTAATGTAATTCCAAGACCAAATGGGTGAAGGAAGACTCTAGTTTGGTGTCTGCTAGTCATCCCCTACCTAAAAAATTATAATTATTCATTGCTTCTCTTTTTAAGATTTCAAAGGAATAAGAACCCAACAAAAATGTTGTTGAACAACTTAATTACACTAACCAAAGTTTAATGACAATAGGAAAATAAATATATAAAATTGAGAATAAGGTTGATGATCTTCATGAACCTAAATCTAATGAATCTTTGAAAGAAACTCCTTTACTAAATCTTTCATATAAAACTTCATCTTCTTCTGTTAAGGTAATTAACCAAGATAATAGTTTTGATCTCGAAAGCCATAGGACAAATTCTACCTATGAACCATCCATAATACATGAAACTTCAACCATTCACAATATATAAGAAACATTGAAAATTTAGAAATTAATAAATTGAAAAGGAAGTGGCATAAAATGCCTATTCCTCCAAATATTCAAATTATTGAATCTTCTTTAGTTAATCAATTTTCTGTCTCTGCAGAAAATTTATATGAATGGAATTTTGATGGTCTTTCAGAATAGAAATTCCTCAACAAATTACAGCACATGGCTATGGTAGCCAACGTTACATTACCATACACATTTGCCTCACAATGAGGTAATAAATCATTTAGTCATAGGATTCACATGAATACTTCATTCCTAGTGAAAAAGGCATCTCACTGAAGGATATAAAAATATCATCCTTACAGCAATAAAGATTGATGCTGAAGGAACCCCAATCCTTGGAGAGGATCAGGAAATAATACATGATGCCATTAATACATTATTCTACACAATAATTGAACATTTCATTAGAACGCCAAGTAATGTTACTTCGAGTAATTATAACTAAGTAACCAATCTTAGGTGCTCTTGCACTAAGTGATTTTGACTGGTACAAAAATATATTTTTGTCTAGAGTAATGTCTAGAGATAATAGTAATCAGCTATTTTGGAAAGAAAAATTTATCAATGATTAACCAAATTTGTTTGCCCATAAAATTAGAACAATCCTTATTGATGACCTAGGAGATATAGACTACAATAGTCTCACCTATGGTAGAATTATCACCAAAATACAAAAAGAAGGTCTAAGATTGTGTATAGACATGAAAATTAACAAAAAAATTAAAAAAACAAGAAAACTGTCAAATACAAATCAGACAATTTCTGTGCGCAATACGGATTGTCTGCCATTGCTCATTCCCAAAAGAATAAGAAAAAATATCATCTTAATCCTAAAAGAATTTACAAACCTTATAGAAAAATTTCATGAAAACAAAAATAAAATTTTGACAAATACTTTTGTAAGAATAAAAATTATTCAAGAAGAAAATTCAATAAAAAATTTGTTGATAAAGCAAACTTAAGTGTTTTAAATGTGGCCAGAATGATCATTTTTCCAACACTTGTCAAGTCATAAAGTTAATCAACTAAAATTCTCTGAAGAAGATAAATAAGAATTGTTTATAATTATAAAAACAATAAATTACTATGAAAATAGTAATGAAGATTTAGGAGAGTTTGAATCATCTGAATCTCACGAATCAAACTCTTCAAGTTCTGACAATGATTCTTCTAACATCTCTATGAGGTGTAGAGATAGTAGTTGTCAATAAGCTGTTAATGTCTTAAATAAAAATGAAGAGCAATAAAATCTCGTGTTAGATCTAATTAGTGAAATTGAAATCCTAAATTTAACCAAGAATACTTTGAAAAACTTAGGAAGGTAATTCAAAAAAAGGAAAATTCTCAATATAATAATAATACGGCAAGCTTTTCACAAACTCTTAAGAAATTTAACAAAGTTAAAGGAAAGGAACTTCAAAAAGAAATAAAAAATATTAAAATTGAAATAAAATAATTACAACATTCAAACACAGAAAAAACAAAAGAATTAAATCTTTTAAAAATAGAAAATTTAATTAAAAATTATGAATCCAGTGAACTAGGGGAACCTATTAAATCCTCAATTTCTGATAATGAGGTTGAAGAACCTATTCTCAACAATCAAGATGATGATAATTTCATCCAAATCCTTGATCACATCAAAATAAAAAAAATGGCACATAATGGTCAGAATAATAATCTAAGTTTTTAATTTCACTTCAATGGCTCTTATTGACTCAAGAGTTGAAATCCTCATAATTCATATTTGCCAAGATAATGTATGTTTTAAAGCATCATTTGTCTTAGAAAAAAGTATGACAGATAAAATTATTTGGGGTTTGCATCATTTGTCTCTGATGTATCTTTTTACAACAGAGCATGATGAGATAATTACTTATTCCATGGATAATCCTCTTTCAAATTTATTTGTTTTCCTATGAGAAATTGAAAACTTTAAAACAAAAATATATTTTTAAAACTGTAAAATTAATTTCTTGTAAAGAAAAATAATTATATTTTTTAAAAGATGAAATAAAATTCAAAAGCATTGAAGAACAACTTCAAAATCCTGCGCTTTAAAAACAAATTAAAATATTTAAAGAGAAAATTTGTAAAAAAATGTGTACTGACATTTCTAATACGATTTGGCAAATCCAGACAAATAAAATTGATAAATAAAAAATTTCATTTGGTATGTATAAATGGAAAGTACTGTCATTTGATCTTAAAAATGCTCCAAGTGAATTCCAAAATACAATAAATGAAATTCAACCACTTCACTAATTTCTCGATTGTGTTGCATTAGTGATATTCTTATTTTCTTTAAATTTATTGAACAACACTAGAAACACCTTGAATTGTTTAGCAAGAAGAATCAAATTATTTCAATCTCAAATTAGATTTCTAAAATTTGAAATTTATTATTCCATTATTAAAGCAATTAATCAAAACATACAATTTGCTTTATTGAATCAAGAATCTCTTTTAAAATTGATTACGAATTTGCATAACTTATTTTGGAAAAAAGGACATTGCTTCCAAAAAATTTTACTAGGTAACAGTCTATTTTTAGCATTTTTGAATTTATTCAAGACATTATTAATAAATTCCTGACTTCCTTACTTGTAAATTTTTACAGGAAATCATTTCAAGATTCTGCCATGACAGAATTTGAAAATTCTGACCTATTAGAATATGGGAAGGTAAAACCCAGAATACATAATTAGAATTCATTTAAAATTAAAAAAAATTAATGGTAGGGTAGCTGTTTGTTGCTCAAAATTCCCAATCATGAATTATGGCCATAATGGATTTGAATGTCTAAGAAATGCATGGATTGATGAATTGGATAAAATTTTGGAAGAAGTTGGGTTAAAGCATTACTTCAATCCAGACTCAACTCAATGGTATGACAAAGGTGTAAAAATAAGTTTTCACAAAGATAATGGAGTCTTTTATGACAATAGAAAATTTTTAACTATGAACCTATTGGAACAAGCAATTTTTAAAAATTGAATTATCAGATAAAATAATCAAATAATTTTTTATACTGAAATGAACTTTTTTCGTCATGCCTCATGGATTTCAAAAAATTCATAGGCATTTTGTGGAATCCTAAACAAAAAGAATCAGTATTACTTTCAGAAATCATGAATGGTTCGATTATAAATGAGTCTTTGACTCTTCAATTGGCTCTTAAGGCCCAAATTAAATAGGAGTCTTCGACTCCTAACCAAGCCCAACTAACAATACTTGGGTCCATCAAACTCAATTACCAATCGGTCATGGTCAACCAATTTAACCCTTTCTCGCTTGACCAATCAATTACAAAATACAAATCATCCTCTTATTTTCGAAAAATTCTCATAAAAGCTTTTTCATATTGAGCCTCTATTTACTCATTCCCAATTTTTCAAAGCCTATTTCATTCATGAATTCCATTATGTCCTTAGACTCAAAGACAAAAATTTAAGTTTCTACAAAGATATTCTCTTATAAAAAAATCTTTAAATATTAGCTTAATCAAAAGTTCTAAAGGAATGATCCTTTATCATTCCATCTACATTCGCAGAATCATAACCATGAAGGGTTAGGAAGTCCATCCTTCAGCCTTCAAAATTCTTTTACATAAAAAATTGTATAATTATTTTGACTATATTGATGCTTGGCACATGATTTTCCCTCATCAAAATTATGATTTTTCTCATTCTTGGTTTTTATATTTTGATAAAAATTTCAAAATTAGATTCCAAATTTGTTCTTAAAATGGTGATCCATTCATGGTCATGCCTTATGACTTTTTCCAATTGATTTACAACAATGTTTCAATTTATTTTTAAATGTTTACAAGCCCTCACCAATTAAGGTCTCATTTCCCCAAATAATTTATTTTTAAAATAAATATAAAATACCTTAGATCCTAAAGTGGCAATATTCAATTGAAGATAGAATCCTCACCACACAATATTATGTTAAATGGTGGGATAAGTTCAATATCCAGAAAACTATTGCATCTATCAACCATGAATTTGCTAATATCCACCCTCCATTAAAATTGGTAAATCCTTCTCAAGCTCCATTAAAAATTAATGAGCCCGTTAATCTAGCACAAACCAAATCATCTAGTCATCCAAAGAACCCAAACCTGAATCAAACCCTCATCAAAGGAAAAATCTAAATTCTAAATTTATCAATGGCTTACCAAATTTGTTTGCTCACAAAATTAGAACAATCTTCAGTGATGACCTAGGAAATATAGACTATAATTGTCTCACCTATGGTACCATTATCACCAAAATACATAAAGAACGTCTAAGAATGTGTATAGACATGAAAATTAATAAACTAATTAAACATGAAAGGAAAACTGTCAAATACGAATTAGACAATTTATGTGAGCAATACGGATTACCTACTATTGCTCCTTCCCAAAAGAATTAGAAAAATTCTCATTTTAATTCTAAAAGAATTTACGAACCTTATAGGAACAAAATTTACAAAAAACAAAAATAAAATTTTGAGAAATACTTTTCTAAGAATAATAATTATTCAAGAAGAAAATTTAATATAAAATTTGTTGATAAAAGTCAAATTAAGTGTTTTAAATGTGGGCAGAATGGTCATTTTTCTAACATTTGCCACCTAAAAAGATAAAATTAATCAATTAAAAATCTCTGAAGAAGATAAATATAAGTTGTTTAGAATTATAAAATCAATAGATTACTACGAAAGTAGTAATGAAGATCTAAAAGAACTTGAATCCCCTGAATTTGACGAATCAAACTCTTCAAGATTTGACCATGTCTAAATTGCCAAAGCCTATTTCATTCCTGAATTCTATTATGTCCCTAGACACAAATACAAAAATCTGTTTCTGTTGAGACATTTTCTTAGAAAAAAAATCCATAAATATTAGCCCAATCAAAAGTTCTGAAGGAAAGATCCTCTATCATTCCTTCTACATTCTCAAAATCATGACCATGAAGGATTGGAAAGTCCATCCTTCAGCCTTCAAAATTCTTTTAAATAAAAAATAGTATAAATATTTTTTACTGTATTGATGCTTGGCATCAAAATAGTGATTTTTCTCACTCTTGATTTTTAAATTTTGATATAAATTTCAAAATTAATTTTCCAAATTGGTTTTTAAAATGGTGGTCTATACGTGGTCATGCCTTAGAACTTTTTCTAATTAGTTTATAACAATGTTTCAATTTATTTTTAAAGGTTTACAAGCCCTCACAAATTGAGGCCTCTTTTCCCCAAGTACTTTATTTTTCAAATAAATACAAAATACCTTGGATCCTAAAACAGCAATACTCAGTTGAAGATAGAATCTTCACCAGACAATATTACGTTAAATGATAGGACAAATCAATATCTAGAAAATTATTGCCTCTATCAACCATGAATTTGCCAATAACCATCTCCTCAAGCTCCATTAAAAATTAATGACCCTATTAATCCAGATAAACAAACTAAATCATCTAGTTCATCCAAAGAATTCAAACCCGAATCAAAGGGAAAATCCAAAGTCACAAAATCAAAATCCAAATTAAAGCAAGAATTAATCCAAAAAAAAAATTCTTCTCCTAAAAGACAATAACAATTTTGACTTTGAATCATCTAGAGTCAAATCACCCAATTAAATCAAATATCCAGACAGGCCAATCATCCAAAGGTTTTCTTCAGCAATTGAAGGATAAAAATAAATTATAGGGTCTCGCCCTACCATAATAGGCTTATGACGCCTTCCAAGACTCACAAGACTCATTTGACAGTATAAATTTTAGTGAAGATGAATAAACAAAAATAATCTACCTTTGGCAAAATGCCAATGTTAAAATCAAAGGATCAATAATATGAAGAAATATCTTGATGACTTTCCAGCATAATGTAAACAGTCACCATCAAGATGAGCAATAATGGCTTCCCAAAAATCAATAATCAAAACACAAGAATCCAAGATAACAATTATCAAGAACTCCAAGATACAACAATAGTCACACTGACTTTCCGAAGACAACAATCATGACAGAGCAATAATGAAGACGCAAAATCCAATATTACAATTATCAAAAAATCTTTACATTTTATCCTTTTCTGCAATTATTATACTAGTTGTCAAATAATTGGGCAACTATTTGTCCTTTTTACTATTCTTAGTCAAAAGTTGTAATGTAAAATGTTTTTACTTTAGTAGAGAAGAATAATGCAGGTAAGTGATGGGTCTGTTAGTCTACAGACTCCATATTCTGAAATCTTTAACTTTGAATATAAAAACTAGTGGTTAAAAAATCCTTAAATTTCCCAACCCCTAGCTTTGATTTTTAGAATACATTATAAAGTAACCAAAAGAAATATGAATTATCAAGCCATTGATGGGAGTCCAAAAAATCAAACCTAGTTTATTTAATCTAGCCTCCGTAATGCAAGTATTAGAATCCATAAAATCATTAAGTGGTCTGATATTACTTTACTTACAAATTAAATCTTTTTCTATATTTAATTATAAAAATTGAAAATCTTGGATTAAAATAAGAATACCTTGAAAAACTTATGAAGGTAATTCAAAAGAAAGAAAAATCTAAGTCTAATAACAATATTGCAAGCCTTTCAAACCTACTATGACCTCTACAACCTCTTATAAAGTCATTCTTCTCCCCTTTGCCTTGTTATTGTTGCTTAATTGCTTCTTTAAATCATTATTTTTATTTTCAAACATGCTATGACTTCTACAACCTCCTATGAAGTCACTCTTCTCCCATTTGCCTTTACAACTACCTCTGATACCAGCCACTTAGGCGGTGAAGAACAATAATTAAACAGATTAATTAAGAATAGTAAATTACCCTACCAGGTTTGACTTTGATACCAAAAGATGCGAAATTGTGTATAATTTAAGTACTTAGAGACACGGTATTAGAAACAAGAATTCACGATGATTTTATTGAAGGAAAATAAACTTACAGGTATTGAAAATTAATTTGTAATGATTAATTAGTGCTCCCGCTCACTAATTAACGTTGAGAAGAAAGAATTAAAGATTACAAAAGAGGAGGAATAAGAATGCTTTGTTTTAAAAACAAGTTTTTCTCTCAAAATTGTTAAGAGTGGAAAATCGGTTCTGAGGAACAAATGGGAGATGGCATTCTATTTATAGGCAAGGAAAGTCAAGTTTACCGGAAATCCATCACTTATTTACATTATTCTATTCTACAAGAGTAAAACCATTTTACATTTCTACTTTTGACTAATTAAAAAAAAGAACAAATAGTTGCATAATTATTTAACAACTCGTACAATAATTGCATAAAAAAATTACAAAGATTTTTCAATAATTATTATCTTGGTCTTCGTGTCTTCATTCTTGAAAGTCATGATTGTTGTCTTAAAAAGTTCATTATGACTATTGTCATATAATGGAGAGTCATTATTATCATCCTTTGATAATTGCTATCTCGGATATTATGCCTTGATTATTGATTCAAGAAATCATCATACCCGTTGCATTATGCTAGAGGGACATCATGATATTTGAATTTCAAATTTCTTGATTTACTAATCAAATGGCATTTTACCAAGGGTAAATTTTTTTTTATTTATTCATATTCATTGAGATTAATACTGTCAAACGGATCTTGTGAGTCTTGGAAGGCGTCTTAATTCCATTGTGGAAGGACGTGACTTTGTAATTTATTTTTATCCTTCAATTACTGAGGGAAAGCTTCAGATGATTGGCATTTCTGGATATTTAATTTTATTGGGTGATTTGACTCTACAGATGATTCAGATTTAGAATTGTTATTATCTTCTAGGAGAAGAAGCATATTCTGATAAATTCTTGCTTCAATTTAGATTTTGATTTTGTGGCCTTGGATTTTCCCTTTGGAGAGGGTTTTGATTCGAGTTTAGATTCTTTGGATGAACTGGATGATTTGGTTTGCGGATCGGGGTTGACAGGCTCATTAATTTTTAATAAAGCCTGAGGAGAATGATTGACCAATTTTAATTGAGGGTGGGTATTGACAAATTCATGGTTGATAGAGGCAATTATTTTTTGCGTATTAAATTTATCTCACCATTTAACATAGTATTGCCGGGCAATTATCTTTTCTTCAATTGAATACTGCCACTTCAAGATCTAGGATATTTTATATTTATTTGTAAAACAAAGTAATGGTGAAAAAGAAACCTCAATTGGCGAGGGTTTGTTCAATTTTAGAAATAAATTAAAACTTTGTTGAAATTCAATTGGGAATAGTTCTAAGACTGAACCAGGGAAAAGTAAAATAATTAGATGATTTCCATTTTCCAACATCGGTAATGAAATGAAATCTTATTGTACTACATCTTTTTCATCAAATAGATATGCTATATGGAAAAAATGCAATTTACACCCTAAAAGTTTGATCATTCAGCAATTTATACTCCTAAACTATTTATTTAGCATCAAATATCCTTAAAGTATGAGAATTAGCTATTTACACCCCTGCCATCTAACTTCAATCAGAATCTAACGATTTTTTTAATTACTGAAATTAGAAAATATTAATTATTAAAAAACACAAACTAAAACTAATCAAACAATAATTAAACTAATTACTTGAAATTAAACTAAAAGACTAAAAAGACAAAAAAAACCCAAAACTAAGTTCCCTTCCCATTCACCCCTTCTCTCCCAACCCCGACACCTTAA
>QANY01001431.1:964845-986609 GCA_003255025.1 Datisca glomerata | reverse complement strand
CCCCCCCCCCCCCCCAGATTTTCTAGTATTCTATAGTACTTTTAGAAAAAATTAATTAAAATACAGTACTTTTGAAACTAATTTCAAAAGTAAGGTGGAATGGTGCACCTAAGACGAATGCATCTTTGCAAAAGATGACTTCATGGTGGCGTGGCCACAAATATGAGGCCACGTAGAAGGCGTCTTTTGTAAAGACGCCATCATAAAAGTAGAAGACGCATTTATAAACGACGCCTTCATTAATAGTAGAAGGCGTCTTTATAAAAGACACCTTCAATGCTACCTTTAAAAATCACGGTACAGAAAGTAGAAGCAGTTCTTCCTCAGTCTCAACCCTCTCAGCCCGTGAACAAAATATTCCCTAAGCCCGCGAACAAAACACACATTTCATATGGCACATGGTGCATGCACTATTACTCTACAGGATGTGCAAATACATTTAGGACTTCCAGTTGATGGGATCGCGGTAGCGGGTAGTGCACATCGAGGTTGGCCAAGGATATGTGAAGATTTATTAGGATTTCGACCAGGCCCACGTGATTTACGGGGATCACGTTTACTTATGACGTGTTTGACTGCACATTTTCTCTCATTATCAGATGATGATGACGAGCTTTATGTGAAACGTCATGCACGTGCATATATTCTACAACTTATCGAAGGTACCATTTTTTGTGATAAGTCAAACATTAAGGTGCAATTAATGTTCTTGCCTTTACTAGAAGATTTTACTAAGGCTGGTCAGTATAGTTGTGGTAGTGCATACCTTGCATGGTTGTATAGGGAGATGTGCAAAGCCAACCATAAAAATGCTTCTGATATTGCTGGCCCACTGGTATTACTGCAATTATGGGCATGGGACCAATTTTCACATTTAGCACCAGTGAGGTTACAACAGGCGAGACATGATAATGTCGGGGAATATGGACTTCCAATGCCACCTCCTCCTTTGGGTATACGGTAAGTCAAGTCATTTGATTATTATATATGTATGTTATCATTTACATGTATTTAACTGTGCAATTTATCTTATAGACGGAGAGATGTTTTTAGTCTCACAGAGAGCTCCACGCATGTTCTTTAAGTGTATCAATTTGCATTAGATAGATAAACTCCAGATCAGTTAATACTATGCTTTTTATTTATAGCATAGGTAATACTCAGGTTTTGTCATATTATTTATAATATGGTTTTTATAGGTTATATGGCAACATTATAATGATATTATTCATACACTTCCTGAATACTGCATCATGCACTGAGATATATGGTGGTCTATCTCCCCCCTCATTTGCTTTCATGTAGTGGAATGGCATCAATCGGATCGTGTTCTAAGATAATTTGGTATGATGCAATGTGTGCCCGAGCCATGTGATACTGAAAGACGGTTTCATGACATCGACTTAAGGGGGAGAAATGAACTAAATTGGGGTATCCAATATCAGGCATATATTGAGAGATGAGATGAGCGTAAGACACACATTGCTGAGGGGCACGTGGATGAACATGGATATGATATCTCACACATGTTATAGTATCAGATAATCACACAACGATACATAACTCAACAGGGAGCATTATATGATTTAAAGGTAATTTTTTTATTAATTTATGTAATTAATAGGCTTATATGGTCATTTAATAAGTAATTTATATACTATTTTATCTATGCAGACGGAGAGTCTGGACAATATTAACAATTTGACACTTGATGATACTGAGTTGTCTTGGATAATGCCTTGAATCCGTAATATGTGTGAGACGGTCGCACAAGCAATAAGACAAGTGAATGTGGCTTATCAAGCTCCTTTTTTTCCCGAAGGCATAGAGTGCACAACTCGTCTCAAAGAAGTCAACAAGAATCATACATGCCTCGAGACGAACCATTTATGTCTTAGCAAGAGCAATACACGCTGCCAGTCTTTTATACAATTGGAGGTGAGTTAGTGACTCAACTTGATTCCACTTCTGAACCATTTCATCAACCTCAACGGCGTAGAAGAGCATGAGCTGGTGCTCCTGGAGGAGGAGGTAAAAGACATACCCAAAACTGGCCTACTGTGCAAGATGCTTCTTTTGTGGAAGATGGCCCTATTGTGGATGAAGACCACATATTGTGGAGGAAGACCAGCCGCTTATTGTAGAGGAAGAAAATATAGCAGCTATTATGGAGGAAGGTCCCTCATCACAAGTAACTCAATTACAAACATATGAAAAACGCCCAAGAAGAATGAGAAGACGATCACCGTGTGGAACGTGATTGATTTATTTTTTGTATTTGAATTTTTGTAGAATAATATAAAATGTAAAGTCATAAACTTTGTGAAAAATGTATGTTGTTCATTGAGAATGTGTGCTAAAGTCATAAAATGTTCTGCAGGATGAATGATTTCTGTATGCAGGTTAGGTTGTTGATGATTTTTGTACGCGGGTTATAGCTTCTGCACTGAATGCATCTTTGTAAAAGATGCCTTCAAGTTGCACTGAAGGTGTCTTTTGTAAAAATGACTTTTGCCAACTGAAAGTCATCTTTACAAAAGATACTTTCAAGCTGCACTGAAGGCATCTTTTGTAAAAGTGACTTTTGCCAACAAGAAGTCATCTTTAAAAAAGACGTCTTCCAACGTGGCCAATACTACCTTAGTTTTAGAATTAGGTCCTTATTTTTAGAATTTTTTTTATAAATCACATTAAACCCAGAAATCCCCCCCCCTCCGATTAATTCCGATCGTTGAACCTCCTCATCTCACCCCCCATGTGCTTCTTCATGTTGGTGGCAGCCCATGCCCAGAGCTTCTTCAACACTTCCAATAATTTAAGCTGTATATCTCTTTCCCACCATGATATTAGATTAATCAGAAGATGGTTTTTACTGAATTTGATGACTGAAACGTATAGAAAATTTATTCTGATGCTATTTTTTCATCGATGAGCTGAAAATTAGTTGGATTTCATGATGGGTATTTTTCTCATAGGTCTTACTATCTTAGATTGTAAATTTTATACCACACTGTTTGGAATTTGTGTAATGTGAATAGCTAAATTCATTCTGATTCTATTGTTAGGGATTTCTTGGTCTGAGTGGATCAATATTGGTTCAAGTATATGAGACTATAGTTGCTGAGAAACCTACTTCAATCTCTTAATACTTGCACTACTGCCCAAGCATGAGAGAGAGAGAGGAGTCACAAGAACGGAGGACGGTGGCTGAGTCGCGAAGGCGACCGAACGGTGAGAACGCAAACCGCTGAGTCGCGACAGAGATAGGGTGATATGGGGGTTTGACCTGCGGGATTGAATGGGGGGAGTTAGGGTATCGGGATTGGGAGGGAAGGGGAAAAGAAGGGAAGGTGGATTTAGTCCTTTTAGCCTTTTAGTTTAATTTAAAGTAATTAGTTTAGTTAGTGTTTTTAATAATTAATATTTTAATTTTTAAAGTAATTAGTTTAATTATTGTTTAATTAGTTTAGTTAGTATTTTTAATACTTAATATTTTAATTTCAGTAATTAAAAAAACTGTAAGATATTAACGGAAGTTAGATGACAGGGAGAAATATGCAAAAGCTATTTTTCCATGTGCTGAAGGGAATATAATTATGGGTTGAGTATGTTTCCAATTTCCGTCTAATTTTAAATCTTTGGACAAAAGTAACAACAGAATAAAATTAAGTGCTATAGAAGCGTTAAATCAATTTAAATGAATCAGATTAATTAACATAAATCTGACAATTTTTCCTAAGATGAATGAATTTTTATTATTTAAGTTATATTTTTACCAGAAATGAGAAATACACTACTTAAATTTTCATAGTGTAAGACTTAACTGCTGTCATAACTTATCTTGTCCACTGAATTTAAATGTGAAAACTTGAAATTGTGAAAGTAAACTATCTATATGTATGTATATCAATATATAAAAAAATCACAATAACTAACCATGCACCATCAATCACTAATACGCACCATGCCATTTGATTTATGCAATCCGATAATCTGCAGTAAGTGGAAGTCGGACTACACAATGATATATTTAGTAAAATATTTTTTGTTATTACATAAGGAGATTGAGTGTAGTTTGAACCCATGTATAATTGAGAGTGACCACCATCTTAAGAACTATTATGAAATATTAATTTTAAAATTTTTATCAAAATTCAAAAATTAAGAGTGAGAAATCACTATATAGATGCAAGAAAATCAATATAGTCAAAATAATTACATTATTTTTTATAGATGATCTCTCCTTCAAAACTTTTTATTGGGCTAATATCAACGGTTTTATTTCCAAGAGAATGTTTCAATAGAAACTAAGACTTATGTCCTTGTGTCCACGGACAAAGTGAAAATCTTGAAGGAATGAGATTTTGTTATTTTAGTAAGATCTTTCAAATGAGCAAGTGAGGGTTAAATTAACCAATCTTAGGTGTCCTACCGTAAAGGAACATTTCATTGGAACATCAAGTAAAGTTACTTCGTGTATCCATGATCAATTAACAAATCTTAAGTGTCCTACCCTAAGTGATTTTGAACTGTACAAAAAATATATTTTTGTCTAAAGTAATATATAGGGATGACATTAATCAGCCATTTTAGAAAGAAAAATTCATCAATGACTTACCAAGTTTGTTTGCCAACAAAATAAGAACAATTTTTAGTAATGACCTATGCAATATAGATTATAATAGTCTCACATACGGTTTAATTATAACTACAATACAAAAAGAATGTCTAAGATTGTGTATAGACATGAAGATTAACAAACGAATTAAAAAAAAGTTGTCAAATATGAATTATGTCATTTCTGTGAGCAATATATATTACCCGCTATTGCTTCTTTCCAAAAAAATAGGAAATTTTTAATCTTAATCCTAAAAGAAATTACAAACATTGTAGGAAAAAATTTCACAAAAATAAAAATAAAGCTTTTGACAAATACTTCTCTAAGATAATAATTATTAAATAAAAAATTCAATAAAAAATTGTTGATAAAACTAAAATTAAGTGTTTTAAATGTGACCAGAATGGTCATTTTTCCAACACTTGTCAAGTAAAAAATAAAATAAATCAATTAAAAATCTTTAACAAAGATAAAAAAGAATTGTTTAGAATTTTAAAATCAATAAATTACTATGAAAATAGTAATGAAGATTTAGGAGAATTTGAATCTCCTGAATCTGACGAATCAAACTCTCAAGTTCTGACACTGATTCTCCTAACATCTATGGGGTTCAGGGATAGTTGTTGTCAGAAAAATATTAATGTTTTAAAATAAAAAAGAAGAAGAAGAGAATCTTTTGTTAGATTTAATTAATAAAATAGAAAATCCTACATTAAAACAAGAATACCTTAAAATACTTCGGTAGATAATTAAAAAGAAACACTTGAAAGTTTTTCACAAACACTTGAAAAATTCAACAAAATTAAAAAAAAATGACAACGAAGTTACTCTTCAGGATCTTCAAAAAGAAATAAAAAAGATATTGAAATTGAAATAACAGAATTAAAAGAATTAAACCTCTTAAAAATAGAAAAATTAATTAAAAATCATGAATCCAGTGAACTAAGAGAACATAACTAAATCCTTAATTCTTTATAATGAGGTTGAAGAACATATTGTAAACAATCAAGATGATGATAACTTCATCCAAATCTTTAATCACATCAAAATCAAAAAATGTCACATAATGGTCAGAATAATAACCCAAGATTTTGATTTGACTTCAATGGCTCTTATTGATTCAGGAGCTGATTTGAGTTGTAAACAGGAAGGACTCGCTCCTACCAAGTATTTCAAGAAGATAAAAGAATATTTATCATCTGCCAATAGTACTAGAATGCATATCAATTATGAAATCTCCAAGGTTCATATTTGCCAAGACAATGTATGTTTTAAAACATTATGTATCTTAGTAAAAAAACATGACAAATAAAATTATTTTGGGCTTAACTTTCATTTCTCTATTGTATCATTTTATAACAGAGCATGATAGGATAATTATATATCCCATCGATAAACCTGTCAAATTCAATTTTCTTTCTTTTTCTCACAATGAGAAATTGAAAACTTTACAACAAAATTCTATTTTTAAAATTGTAAAATTAATTTCTTGTAAAAAATAATTATATTTTTTGCATGTGGAAATGAAATTCAAAAAAATTGAAGAATGGCTTCAAAATCGTGCTCTTCAAAAATAAATTAAAATCTTTGAATAAAAATTTTTATAAAGAATTATGTATTGACATTCTCAATGTTTTCTAGCACAGGAAGCACCATACTGTCAGTCCGTCTTACATTAAGAGATTTGATGAAAATAATATCCTAACAAAGGCACGACAAATTCAATGAATTCTAAAATACTTGAGTTCTGTAAGAAAGAAATTGCAGAACTGCTCAATAAAAATATGATTAGAATGAGCTAATCTCATTGGTCTAGCTTGGCCTTTTATGTCCAAAAGGCCCGCGAATTTGAATGAGAAGTCCCTCGATTAGTAATTAATTTCAAGCTCTTTAACAATGTTCTGGACTGGATAAGATATCCAATACCAAATAAAAGGGACTTAATCAACAGATTTAGAGATGTTGTTATATTCTCTAAATTTGACATAAAATATGGATTCTAGCAAATCCACATAAATGAAAATGATAAATACAAAACTGTATTTGTAACTCCATTTAGCCATTATGAATGGAATGTAATGTCTTTTGGTCTTAAAATGCCCCTAGTGAATTCCACAATATAATGAATGAAATCTTTAATCAATTTATTGATTTCTCAAATGTTTATATTTATGATGTGCTTTTTTTTCTAAATCAATAGATCAACATCGGAAACATCTTAAATTGTTGGCTAGGATAACAAAGCAAAATGGTTTAGTTATCTCTACAAATAAGATCAAATTGTTTCAATCTAAGAATAGATTTCTAGGATTTGAAATCTATCATTTCATTATGAAAGCAATTAATCGTATCATACAATTTGTTAATAAATTTCAAAATAATCCACTAAAACAAAAATTGCTTTTAAAAATTATCTGCAATTCTGTAAAATATGTTTTGGAACAAGATGTAAAATCAGTGCTTTCAAACAATTTCTTGCCGGTAACAGTCTACTCTTTACATTTTTAATATTGAATTTATTTATGATATTAATAATTCAATTCCATACTTCTTTACTTGTGAATTTTTACAGGGTAGTCAAGATGGGGTCTAGGCCCCAATCCTAAAAAATATAATTAAAGGCGAGTCTTCGACTCAATAATTGGCCTTCAAGGCCAAATTCAACACGAGTCTTCAACTCCTAACCAAGTCCAATTAACAATACTTGGATCCATCATACCCAATTACCAATCAGCACTGGTCAACCAATTTGACCCCTTCTTATTTATTCAACCCTTTAATGCCCAATCGCTTGACCAACTAATTACAAATTACAGAAAATCAACCACTTATTTTTTTAAAATGCCAGCAAAAATCTCTTTCATATTGAGTCTCCATTTGCTCATTTGAAAGATCATGCCCAAATTACCAAAGCTCATTTCATTCCTAAATTCCATTATATCCCTAGACACAATGACAAAAAAATCAGTTTCTACGGAAGCATTCTCTTAGAAACAAAATCCATAAATATTGGCCCAATCAAAAGTTCTGAAGGAAAGATCCTCTATCATTCTTTCTACAGTCTCAGAATCATAATCATGGAGGATTGGAAACTCCATCATTCAACTTTCAAAAATCTTTTAAGTAAAAAATAATATAATTATTTTGACTATATTGATGCTTAGCAAATAATTTTCCTGCATCAAAACAGTGATTTTTCCCATTTGTGATTGTTAGATTTCGATAAAAATTTCAAAATTAGTTTTCCAAATTGGTTCTTAAGATGGTGGTCCATTCATGGTCTTGTCTTAGAATTTTTTCCAAATGATTTTTAACAATATTTCAATTTATTTTTAATGGTTTACATGCCCTCACCAATTGAGACCTCACCAACGAATATTATGTTAAATTATGAGATAATTCAATATTCAGAAAATTATTGCATCCATCAATCACGAATTTGCAAGTATCCACCCAAATATGACATTAGCAAATCTTTTTACCTAGGCTCCATTAAAAATTAATGAGCCCATTAACCCAGATCCATAAACCAAGTTATCTAGTCCAAAGAATCCAAACCTGAATCAAAACCCTCATCAAAGGGTAAATCAAAATTCGCAAAACCTAAATCTAAATTGAAGCAAGAATTAATCTAGAAAATACTTCTCCTTTTAGATAATAATAATTTCAACTCTAAATCATCTGTAGATTCAATTACCCAACTAAACCATAAATCCAAAAAATCCAATCATCCAGAAAAACTATCCCTCATCAATTGAAGGACCAAAGTACCCAAAAGGGTCAAATTTTACGTAAATGGACTTATGATCCATTTCAAGATTCACAAAACTCATTTGATAATATCAATCTCAGTGAATGAATAAATTCATATCAATCAGTGAATGAATAGAAGAATTTGTCTTTGGTAAAATTCCAATGTTAAAATCAAAGAATCAATCATATGAAGATATATCTTGATGACTTTTCAGCACAATGCTAACAGTCATTATCAATATGAACAATTATGGTTCTCACAAAAATCCAAGATAGCAATTATCAAGGACTCCAATATACAATAACAGTCACAATGACTTTCCGAAGACAACAATCATGGCAGAGTAATAATAAAGTTACAAAGTCCAAAATTACAATTATCAAGAAATCTTTCATTTTATCTTTTTTTTACAATAATTGTACTAGTTGTCAAATAATTAGATAACTATTTGTCCTTTTTACTATTCTTAGTCAAAAGTTGTAATGTAAAATATTTTTACTTTAGTAGAAAAGAATAGTGCAGGTAAGTGATGTGTTCTCGGTGAACTCCACTCTCCTCGATAAATAGGTTGTTTTCTCCTATTTGTTCCTTAGAACTTGTTTTCACTCTTAACGATTTTGAAAGAAAAACTTGTTTTGAAAACAAAGCACTCTTATTCCTCCTCTTTTGTAATCTTTTCTTTTTTCTTCTCAACATTAATTAGAGGAGGGAGTACTAATTAATCGTTACAAATTAATTTCAATACCCGTAAGTTTATATTCCTTCAATAAAATCATTGTGAATTCTTGTTTCTAATATCATGTCTCTAAATACTTAAATTATATGCAATTCTACCTCTTTTAGTATTAGAACCAAACCTGGTAGGATAATTTATTATTCTTAATTAATCTGCTAAATTATTCAAAGAAGCAATTAAGTAAAAATAACAACAAGAACCAACACTTAAGTAATTAAAGACCATCTAATGGCTTAAGAAAAATCCATATAGAGAGAGAATAAATGATTCCGTTGAAATGGATATATATATATATATATNCTAATTAAATAGAAAAAACTATTAAATTTAGTGCATTTTCTATATTAATTATTATTTATTAAAAAATATTATATTTGATGTTTTATAAATTTTGTGGACAAAATTGAATTTAAAATTAAAAAGGTGTCTAAATAATATTATTTGTATTCAAATTATCAATGGCCTAACTCTATGATAGGCCTGTATTCGGCCCATTCGAACAATTCCACAACCTGCATGATAGAAATTTCACATGAGACTATAATATTTGAACATGTAGTATATTCAAATTATAATCTGATAGTTATACCATCAATTTCTGACATCTTTTTTTAAATTAATTTTCAGAAATTATATGGAATAGCCCCTTTTAAAGTTTTTGGCATGAGTTAATTTTTTTAAAATATAATAAGGGTGTTTTTGACATTTGATATTTAATTCAGTATATAATATTATTTAAAGTATTATATTTGAATCTAATGTTTTTCAATGCTCATTGTATCTATTATTTTTATAATTGAGTTAATCTTGTAAAAAGTTCATTATTTTTTTTAAAAACTATAAAGATGATCCATTTGTGCGATCTGTATAGTAAAATGTCCCATAAATTAGAAAGTTAAAATAGTGGCTGAACGGCCCATTACACATTACGGATTCGTTTGGCTCCACTTAAATTTTTAAGTTGTAACTTATTTAAATTTAACTTTAATCTATAAGCTAAAATATGTTTGGCTTAGCATATTATAATTAACTTAAAATTATAACTTATTTTAAATTGATGTTTAGTAAATAAGAGAATAATTAAATTATTTTAATTGAAATTATTTTAATATTCATTTTAATGATATAGCTTGCATTTAGTTTATTTCTTTAGTATCCATCTTTTTTCAAATCGGTAATCTAAACGAGAGTCATTCCGACTCGTGACTCATCCCGACCCGGGTCCCACTCAACCCCATCTCCACGACCCGACCTCGGCTCCCCAACCTAAGGGTCAGGTCAAGGTCAGGCTTGGGTCGGGGTTAGTATCGAGGTCACTATCGGGGTAGTGTTGGGGTCAAGGTTAGGTAGGTGTCTGGTTCTGGGTCGGGTCAGGTCAGGTCCTCATGTCCCCGACCCAAACTCGACCTGACTCCCCGACTTGTCTCCCCTTACTTATGACCCTCACACAACCATGTCCCAAACCGACATGTCACCCCGACCCAAAGTCCTGACCTGACCCTGACCATAACATCGACTCCCTGACCTGTCCCGACACGACTCCCCGACACGTTGCCTCGATGTCGGGTCCATGACCTATGTCTCCGGCCCGAACCCGTGTCCCTGACCCGACTCCATGGACCGTCCCGACCTGACCTGTGACCTTGACCCAAACTCCTAAACTCAGGAAAAGCGCCGCCAAAAGAATCAATGATTGCATCGACACCACCACTCTAGTTCAAAGCAGTACAGTTTCTCTCTCATTTTCATATATCTGTTTTGAAGAAGAGAGATATGTTTGTGTAACTTTTAAAAAAGATGGAGGTAACTGTGGACATGTGAAAAAATTTAAAAAATTAGGTTGAAAAGTTCGATTAGTTTAGCTTAAAGCTTATTAACGTTTTAGTTTAAATAAGCTGCAAACTTATCTCAATAAGTTATGCCAAACGCATTCTTAAAAATAAACTATTTACTTATAAGCTATAAGTCATAAGCTGCAGTTTATATTATGTCTTTTAATTTTATGTTTTGCACATATGATCGGATTCTCTCTTTAGTTTGTTAGTTAATTATGATTTTATTTGGTCATTTACATTTTTTTCCTTTTGTAAAACTAACTGTATGTTTTTTAAGTTTTATTATTATTTATTTGTTTGTAGGTTGCCGTTGTTCCACGTCTCTCTTCTTCCTCGTCTCCGACAATTTTTGCCCAACCATGAGTTTTCTCCAATTTCTCATCCCACAATCGTTACCTTCCCTATAGCTTCTTCTACCAAAACACCAACTTCCCTCCTTCAGAAACCAGCTCCAATAACCCCTAAAACTCCTTATGTATCGCTCAATTATCCCTCACTCAGGATCTCTTTTCAAATTTCCAAGAAAAAATGATATATCTCGACTCCATCGGCTTCAACTTCTTCTCCATCATCAAAAACCACCCTCCAATCATCTTTGTATCTCTCACCAACATTAAATCCGTCATCGATTTCATGACCTCCATGAACTTCACTGCCATCAAGTTCTGTAGAACTGCGGGACCAGATCTAGTAGCGGCTTCCCAGACAACGACATTCTGGAAACTGTTGGGCCAGCCACAATTGGTGTAATGTTTGGGTGCTTATGGCGGTACACTGACAGCACATTTCAAGTCGGATGACAAAGAAAGAAAAAAGGTTGAGTCGTCTTCTTCCCGCTTTCACATCCGATTGTGAAGGGATTTGAAACCGGTTTACCACCCGACCAGATCTGGTCTCAGCTTCCTTCACTGTGATGGTATATAAAATATATCATATGATATTTAAAAATATACTACATATATACTATGATATACTAATAGTATATCGAAATATACTATAGATATACTACGATATACTGATAGTTTGTAAAAATATATTAGTATATATCTATAAAATAAGTAACATTATCCCGAGGGTTGATTGAGAGTCCCTTATTAATGAAGGGAATTTGTATATTACTATATTTTTTAGATTTTAAGAATGAGCTATTATAAGTTTTCACAATTTGTGCAAATTACAACTTTTTAGGCCAACTTATCTCAATAAGTTATGCCCAACGCATTCTTAAAATAAGCTGCTAACTTATCTCAATAAGTTATGCCAAACGCATTCTTAAAAATAAACTATTTACTTATTTAAGCTATAAGTCATAAGCAGCAGTTTATATTATGTCTTTTAATTTTATGTTTTGCACATATGACCGGATTCTCTCTTTAGTTTGTTAGTTAATTATGATTTTATTTGGTCATTTACATTTTTTTCCTTTTGTAAAACTAACTGTATGTTTTTTAAGTTTTATTATTATTTATTTGTTTGTAGGTTGCCGTTGTTCCACGTCTCTCTTCTTCCTCGTCTCCGACAATTTTTGCCCAACCATGAGTTTTCTCCAATTTCTCATCCCACAATCGTTACCTTCCCTATAGCTTCTTCTACCAAAACACCAACTTCCCTCCTTCAGAAACCAGCTCCAATAACCCCTAAAACTCCTTATGTATCGCTCAATTATCCCTCACTCAGGATCTCTTTTCAAATTTCCAAGAAAAAATGATATATCTCGACTCCATCGGCTTCAACTTCTTCTCCATCATCAAAAACCACCCTCCAATCATCTTTGTATCTCTCACCAACATTAAATCCGTCATCGATTTCATGACCTCCATGAACTTCACTGCCATCAAGTTCTGTAGAACTGCGGGACCAGATCTAGTAGCGGCTTCCCAGACAACGACATTCTGGAAACTGTTGGGCCAGCCACAATTGGTGCAATGTTTGGGTGCTTATGGCGGTACACTGAGAGCACATTTCAAGTCGGATGACAAAGAAAGAAAAAAGGTTTAGTCGTCTTCTTCCCGCTTTCACATCCGATTGTGAAGGGATTTGAAACCGGTTTACCGCCCGACCAGATCTGGTCTCAGCTTTCTTCACTGTGATGGTATATAAAATATATCATATGGTATTTAAAAATATACTACATATATACTATGATATACTAATAGTATATCGAAATATACTATAGATATACTACGATATACTGATAGTATGTAAAAATATATTAGTATATATCTATAAAATAAGTAACATTATCCCGAGGGTTGATTGAGAGTCCCTTATTAATGAAGGGAATTTGTATATTACTATATTTTTTAGATTTTAAGAATGAGCTATTATAAGTTTTCACAATTTGTGCAAATTACAACTTTTTAGGCCAACTTATCTCAATAAGTTATGCCCAACGCATTCTTAAAATAAGCTGCTAACTTATCTCAATAAGTTATGCCAAACGCATTCTTAAAAATAAACTATTTACTTATTTAAGCTATAAGTCATAAGCAGCAGTTTATATTATGTCTTTTAATTTTATGTTTTGCACATATGACCGGATTCTCTCTTTAGTTTGTTAGTTAATTATGATTTTATTTGGTCATTTACATTTTTTTCCTTTTGTAAAACTAACTGTATGTTTTTTAAGTTTTATTATTATTTATTTGTTTGTAGGTTGCCGTTGTTCCACGTCTCTCTTCTTCCTCGTCTCCGACAATTTTTGCCCAACCATGAGTTTTCTCCAATTTCTCATCCCACAATCGTTACCTTCCCTATAGCTTCTTCTACCAAAACACCAACTTCCCTCCTTCAGAAACCAGCTCCAATAACCCCTAAAACTCCTTATGTATCGCTCAATTATCCCTCACTCAGGATCTCTTTTCAAATTTCCAAGAAAAAATGATATATCTCGACTCCATCGGCTTCAACTTCTTCTCCATCATCAAAAACCACCCTCCAATCATCTTTGTATCTCTCACCAACATTAAATCCGTCATCGATTTCATGACCTCCATGAACTTCACTGCCATCAAGTTCTGTAGAACTGCGGGACCAGATCTAGTAGCGGCTTCCCAGACAACGACATTCTGGAAACTGTTGGGCCAGCCACAATTGGTGCAATGTTTGGGTGCTTATGGCGGTACACTGAGAGCACATTTCAAGTCGGATGACAAAGAAAGAAAAAAGGTTTAGTCGTCTTCTTCCCGCTTTCACATCCGATTGTGAAGGGATTTGAAACCGGTTTACCGCCCGACCAGATCTGGTCTCAGCTTTCTTCACTGTGATGGTATATAAAATATATCATATGGTATTTAAAAATATACTACATATATACTATGATATACTAATAGTATATCGAAATATACTATAGATATACTACGATATACTGATAGTATGTAAAAATATATTAGTATATATCTATAAAATAAGTAACATTATCCCGAGGGTTGATTGAGAGTCCCTTATTAATGAAGGGAATTTGTATATTACTATATTTTTTAGATTTTAAGAATGAGCTATTATAAGTTTTCACAATTTGTGCAAATTACAACTTTTTAGGCCAACTTATCTCAATAAGTTATGCCCAACGCATTCTTAAAATAAGCTGCTAACTTATCTCAATAAGTTATGCCAAACGCATTCTTAAAAATAAACTATTTACTTATTTAAGCTATAAGTCATAAGCAGCAGTTTATATTATGTCTTTTAATTTTATGTTTTGCACATATGACCGGATTCTCTCTTTAGTTTGTTAGTTAATTATGATTTTATTTGGTCATTTACATTTTTTTCCTTTTGTAAAACTAACTGTATGTTTTTTAAGTTTTATTATTATTTATTTGTTTGTAGGTTGCCGTTGTTCCACGTCTCTCTTCTTCCTCGTCTCCGACAATTTTTGCCCAACCATGAGTTTTCTCCAATTTCTCATCCCACAATCGTTACCTTCCCTATAGCTTCTTCTACCAAAACACCAACTTCCCTCCTTCAGAAACCAGCTCCAATAACCCCTAAAACTCCTTATGTATCGCTCAATTATCCCTCACTCAGGATCTCTTTTCAAATTTCCAAGAAAAAATGATATATCTCGACTCCATCGGCTTCAACTTCTTCTCCATCATCAAAAACCACCCTCCAATCATCTTTGTATCTCTCACCAACATTAAATCCGTCATCGATTTCATGACCTCCATGAACTTCACTGCCATCAAGTTCTGTAGAACTGCGGGACCAGATCTAGTAGCGGCTTCCCAGACAACGACATTCTTGAAACTGTTGGGCCAGCCACAATTGGTGTAATGTTTGGGTGCTTATGGCGGTACACTGAGAGCACATTTCAAGTCGGATGACAAAGAAAGAAAAAGGTTGAGTCGTCTTCTTCCCGCTTTCACATCCGATTGTGAAGGGATTTGAAACCGGTTTACCGCCCGACCAGATCTGGTCTCAGCTTTCTTCACTGTGATGGTATATAAAATATATCATATGGTATTTAAAAATATACTACATATATACTATGATATACTAATAGTATATCGAAATATACTATAGATATACTACGATATACTGATAGTATGTAAAAATATATTAGTATATATCTATAAAATAAGTAACATTATCCCGAGGGTTGATTGAGAGTCCCTTATTAATGAAGGGAATTTGTATATTACTATATTTTTTAGATTTTAAGAATGAGCTATTATAAGTTTTCACAATTTGTGCAAATTACAACTTTTTAGGCCAATTTTTCTTTATCTTCTTATAGTGGCTTATTTGCCTAAGTGACCCTAAAGTTTTTTTACCTCCTTTAAAATCTCTCTCCATTTCAGGCTTTGTTATCTCTCCCAAGCTTGGTCGCTCCTAATAGACGAATGATGAAAAATGTCAGAAAAGACGAAGAGTTTCCTGAAGCAATGGATCAATTACTAGTTGTGTCTATCAGGTTCTTCCTGTCAATGGGAAGCCTAACATGAGGACAAGTCTTTGATGATCTATAATCTAAATCTGCTACTTGATTTTTTTGGTTCAGTGACTTGGAATTAAAAAAATTTCATTCTTTGACCTAGTTAGAACTTTTTCTTAGTTCTCTTTTTCAAATTTTATTCGATTGACGCTCTTTGGGATTTATTCTTTTCCTTGAATTTTTCTCTTGTAAAAGGACAAGTTGCCGTTGATTATTTGACAAAGTTGTTTGAGTTTGTCTTAATTGAAAATTTCTTTAATTCATTGTGCTCTACAACTTTTCTTTTTTTAAGAGAAAACATTACATTTCATTAACATCTTCATCAAAAAAATCTGAAAAAAACTATTAGATTTAAATAACAATAAGTGATTATAAGTGTTACATAAGGTCAATAAATATCTAATAACGTACGTGGAGCGAAACATGTGCATAGACAACACATAAAAATAAAGTTCGAGTTGCTTATTTTAAAGGTCCTCCACTATCCAATCTTGGCTCGACCGGCTAACACTGTAAATACATATTTGCATGAATAACAATATCATCTTGAACAGATCTGAGATGTCCAGTTGTGTCGTACACACATAAAGCCTCAAAATCACCCCAGAATTCAGATCTAGAGAGAAAACAACCATCAAAGATTGAAGATCTGATGGAACAAAATCTACACAACTGGTAGAAAATAAAAACATTCTAAAATGGAAAGAGAACTTGGCTGAATGTACTAAAAAAACGTTAACTAAAGACCTGCAAGGAGGAGAAAACCTGCAGAGAAGAAAGGAAAATGAGAGAGGGAGCGGGGGAGATGGGTAGACGGAAAATGAGAAAAACATATGGGACATAAGAAAACGAAAGAAAACAGAGGGGAGGAAGAAAGAGAAGGGAGAAAAAAAGTGAAAGGGAGAAGGCTAGGAGAGAAAGGGAATACAAGGGGAAGAAAAGGGTGACGGAGAGAGCTGGGGGAGCCCTCCCCGTGAAAAATGGCGTAAAAATTAGGGGGTTCTGCAGAGATCTAAAAAGAGGGCTTAGAGAGTTCTAGGAGAGAGAGTTTGGATTAGTGACCTTGGAAAGTGAAAAAATTGCTCTACAACTTTTCGTGATAGTAGAAAACGCAAACTACTTCTGCAGCGTTTGACTTTGCTTTTGTTCTGGTAGACATGGCTGAGGAACATCTTTGTCCGATTCTACTGGTCCACTGTGTATAAATTATGAAGAATTTATTCAAGTTTTGCCATATGTGTGTTAGGATTGACAAATTAATTCGAGAAGTTATTGTAATTGTATAGAAATATTTGAGATTCGAAACGAGAAGAGTCTAGACTAGCAAAATCATGTACCTACACAAATTGAATAAAGATTATCTAAGTTGTTACTGTTAATTCCAAAATATCAATACACATACATTATATAATTTAGTTCCTATTTACTACATCAAGTAACCACCACTATGAATTGAAAAATAAAATCGTTTGAACAGAAAATAGAGAATCAAAAATTGAAAATAAGACAGAATGACGCAAACTGAATCTTGTGGGGATAAGGAACCAAAAACAGATGGAATTGATAATTGCAAACTGGGCCAGAATGTTTCTTACGTATGCAGTTTTGGACAAATAGTCAATTTCTATTACATAAATTTAGGTTTTATGTGTGAGGTTGGAATCGAATTGATGAGCCTTTCTCAAGAAGATAAGACTGAAACGAACAATGCATTTTTACAGAGTGTGCTCGCTTGGTGACAAAATAACTAATATCGGTACTGTGTAATTAATTTATATACGACATAAATGAATCAACTTAATTTGAGTAACTAATTAATTTACACCACATGATGTTTAACTATATTGGACCCGTTTAGCTCCACTTAAATTTATAGCTTAAACTATTAAGTTATAACTTATTTAAGTTTAATTTCAATCTATAAGCTAAAACGTGTTTGGCTTAGCTTATAATTAACTTTAAACTATAACTTATATTTTCAATTGATGTTTGACAAATAAGTGAATAATTAAATTATTTTAATTGAAATTACTTTAGTATCCATTGTAATTATATAGCTTGCATTTAGCTCATTTCTTCAGTATCCATCTCTTTTCAAATCATAATCTAAACGAGAGTCATTCTGACTCGTCCGTTTCCCCAACTCAAACCAACTTGTGACTCATCCTGACCTGTGTCTCACTCGACCCCATCTCCCCGACCCGACCCCGGCTCCTCAACCCAAGAGTCAGAGTTGGGTCGGGGTCGGGGAATCATGTCCCTGACCGAACTCCTGACCTCGTGTCCCAGACCCGACACGACTCCCCTACCCATCATGACCCGTGTCCCAGCCGAACTCGACTCCCCAACCCAGCCCGACTCAACTCCCCAACCCAGCCCGACTCAACTCCCCAACCCAGCCCTACTCAACTCCCTGACTTGTGATCCCGACGTATGTCCCTGACCTGACCCGTCACCCCGACTCGAACACCTGACTTCGTGTCCCCGACCAGACCTGATTCGATTCCCTAACCCATCCTAACATGTGTCCCACCCGTATCCGGCTCCCCAACCCTACCCGACTCCCCGACCTGTGATCCTAACACGTTCTGACTCGACTCTCCGATCCGTTCCCTTGACCGCGGCTCCCCGACCCATGCCTTCGGCCTAACTCCCCAGCCTATGTTCCTGACCCGACTCCCTAATCCATTACCCGTCCTGACCTGTGTCTCACCCGAACTCGACTCCCCAACCCGTGACCTTGACCCGAACTCATGACCTCGGGAAAAGTACCACCGAAAGATCATTGATTGCATCAGCGCCACCACTCCAGTTCAAAGCAGCACAGTTTTCTTCTCATTGAAGAAGAGAGGTATATTTGTGTAGTTTTTAAAAAAGATGGGGTTAATTTCAAACATGTTAAAAAATTAAAAGAATTTTAAATTAAAAAGTTAGATTAGTTTAGCTTAAATCTTATTAACTTTTTAGGTTAAATAAATTACTAGTTTATTATAATAAGCTGTGTCAAACGACATTTTAAAAACAAATTATTTATTATTTAAGTTACTGAGCCAAATGGAACCATAAATCATATATATATTTTATGTAAAGAAAACTTTTTTAACCAGGAAGAAGAAAATTCACTTGCATCAGGTGAAAAGTCAAGCTTACCGGCGGTTTTCGAGTGGATGCAATGATGTGAAGAAATTTAAATACTCGTGGTACATAATTATCTACAACTATGCAAATAATTTTTCTTGCTCGGTAAAGTATCCATTAAAAGATAGGCTGATATAAAGAGAAAAAAAAAAAGAAACAAGCAAAATCTGGGAGAACAGAAACTCCAAGAAAATAAAAGAAACATGTTTCTAAAGACTAGAACCACTATTCCTAACAACTAATAGAGGACTTGACCACAAGGTCATCTTGATTTTCAATGCCGTAAAAAATTGTATTATTTCTCTCCATCCAAGTTGTCAAGAAAATATACAGTGTCAAGAAAATATACAGAAGGAACATTCCCCACTAATTCTTTTCCACCTCTCCCTGCCATAAGACTAATCAGGCACTTAAAAGCTCTAAACTTCTTCTGCACCAGCTAATTCTCATCTTCCTCACAAAGCACAGTCGTCCAACCTCGGAAGGCAAGTCTATGAAATAATATATGTATAGTATACAAATCACTTACCTATCGTACATAAAATATAAGATTATAAACTAATTACATTGTAAGTAATTCTTTGTACTATCTTAAATCAAATTCCCTAACCAAAAGGACAAACAAAGTCAACACTCAGTAAAACTCACCAACGTCATTCACTGTTTATTTCGTATAATAACACTAAACGCTCCCACCACACATACCAAACTCAATAAGGCACCATTTTCTCTCCTTGATATCATTTTTAATCTTCACGAATTCACTTCAAATTTTTACAAGAACTGACAACTATATTATGATATATTAGGAAAAATTTATAGCAAATATAATACTTGAACTACAACTTGGCAGCTACCACGTAACAGAAAAAGAGCATGACAAAATTGAAGCACGATGGATGTGCACAATTTGACAGACAATCAGAATAGATAGGATGTATGTCGCCAAGAGAGGACGATTGTCATCGTATCTCAAGGCGGGGGTGTGTGATCTGACAGAGAAGAAGCATGAGGACGCCAGAGAACGATAGAGTTGCACGATCTAAGGTTTTAGTGGGGGGAAAATTTCGATACCCAAATGTAACACCTGAATGATGGAACCGCACGATTTAGAACTTTACACACCCATATATATATAGAGAGAGAGAGATATTTATGTTATATATATATAAACTCTCTCCCTCTATATATATAGAGAGACAGAGACATAGAGAGATTGAGATTTTAGTGTTAATGTGAGAAAGACAAAAGGAAATAGAGTAAATACTGGGAAATGGATAAATAAGTAACCTTATATAAAAGCAAACATAGCTCACCAAAAAATCAGTCACACGGCTATTCTTTTAAATGAATCTCTAAAAGTGATGAGATTTGTCATTTTCACTTAATTTTTGACACTCAGGAGCCCACTTAGCGTATACCGACTAATTTTATAGAATTCTGGCACTAAGAAGTTTTTTTATATGAGTGACGTACTGACCTTATATCTAAGGGGGCACTGCCCCGGTCTATGGTAGATCCACCCATGCAATAATATGCCGCTAGATTTAAAATTAGAGAGAGGAAAAACAATTGTGTTTAAAAGAATTTTAAACCTAAAACCTAGAAGAAAGTAAACTTTCCAAGTCCAGATTGTGTACCACTCATTCATGCCCATCCGTTGGGTTTATTTATATTTGTTATTGTCAACAACACTAGAGTACTAAAATAATAAATATGACCCATTATTAATTAAGTGACCAAACAGAGTAAAATAATACAAAAAGGATGCCTCAACGGTCACTGCTTCGACATTGCCATATATTATTTGGAACTCGACCCTCCCCATCGGCCATCCCCAAGAAAAATGACGCTATGAATATTTTTGTCCTACATGCCACTAAGTATTACCAATCATTTTGTTTTTTGTTTTTTTTATTGTTTCAATCCAAAAGTATCCTTCACTTGACGCTATGTGAATACAAAGCAAAAGAGATGCAAAAAAGAAAGAATAAAATATATTTTAAAACATTTTGGTTTTTTTCACTTTCAATTTAATCTCTGATGTTATTTGTCAATTTAGTCATTAAACTTACAAATCAAGAGATTTACGTTAAAATTGGTTAATTTAAGCATCAAGGCTGTATATTTTACCAATAAAAAATATAATATAAAAGACATTGTTTTTCGCTTCACATTCATGGATAAGGAAGGAAGTTTAATAGACAAGTGGATAATATAAAAAATTAAAATTTTAGGAGTTAACTTAAGAGCAAGAATAAATTGCAGAGGTTTACAATATTTTTACCCAAAAAATGAATTTGGTTACATATATTATTGATGTGCTCTACTGAAAATTGCAGTTTAAATGACAAAAAAATGATAGTAATAGACAATAATTCAATTCCAATTGCTACAATTACCCACAAAAGTTCAAACGTTGTTGAGTTTCCAGGCCACCATTTTCCCTTATAATGGCCTTTCTCATTCGGCTTTATACAGAACTGTAAATATTAAGAAATTTAATATAAATTTATACAATTAATTTTCTAATCGTAAAAATAGTCAAGGTTTATAAGTCTATTAACTAAAATACTTATCGTCATATTAAACTCTTTCACTATCATTTAATAAATTTGAAAACTTCCATAAATAATAAAAAAAACCAATTATATACATATATATGTGTGTGTATATATATAGGTATATATATGTATATAAATATATATGTATATATATGTATATATATATATATATATATATAT